>OZ030014.1:4917500-4967500 GCA_964023405.1 Apodemus agrarius
TTCTGTACACATGGAGTCAACCTCTCCCGCATCCTTATTGCTCTCAGTGAGAGCCCACCATTTCTTTCCCGAATCTGTTTCTGTGATATACTCTCTCATATGAGTTTCTGTAGGTTTCAGTCTTAGAATGCAAGTTCCATATCTGATCTTCATCCATTCAAGGGGCCACATCCTATCTAGTCTTCATTTTTTACTCCATTTCTACCACCATGATCTGAATGTGACCTCTCATTTCACTCTCTGATCAGTGTTATACCTTCTGTGATGTCAGTGTTAATTGTCAACTTAACCCAATGTTGAATCAAATCACCCAGGGAGAATGTCCCAGTGAGGGACTGTCTAGATCAGGTTGGATTCTGGGCACGTCTGTGGGGCATTGCCTTGACGGTTAATCGATGTTGGAAAACATCCACTGTGGGTGGCACCATTCCTTACACAGGGGAATCTTGGACTCTATAAGATGAGAGAAAGCTCTCAAGCACATCTTTGACAACCTCTACTTCAAATGCGACCCCAGAACCGAGGTTATTGTTTCTCAGTCTCAATTTGCCATTTCAACGTGGCTAATGTTTGGTCATTTGCTGTGGGCTATTCACGGGCTTGCTTTCTTTCTCCAGCTGGAGTGAATGCGGAGTGAGGCTGGACACGCTGAAGGGAGTGCGGAGTGAGGCTGGACACGCTGAAGGGAGTGCGGAGTGAGGCTGGACACGCTGAAGGGAGTGCGGAGTGAGGCTGGACACGCTGAAGGGAGTGCGGAGTGAGGCTGGACACCTTTCACTGGCTTGTACGTGCTTCGCAGACCTTGGCACAATGGCAGGTGCCGTGTGGTATGTTGGGAAACAATGGGTAAGTGGAAGAATGTTTAAGGGGGAATAACCACAGAGGTGGGGAGGGAGCATTCTCCTATTTCCAATGAGAGTTCTGAGCACAGGAAAGTTTAGAGTTGTTCACAGCAGCATTTATAGATTAACATTTGAGTTAATGATCATTACCATCCTACATCCTTTGAGTTGGACCAAATTAGATTTGAACACACAGGTCTGAGGAAAATAGCCAAATAGCCTTTCCCTGAAACAAAAAAAAAATATTTTCTTGCTGATTTTGCCAGAAAGTCAGAAAGGAAACAAAATGAATCAGGTTTTCCCGTCAAAGCTCAGGCTTTTGCAAATATTATCAAAGTTATTTCTTAAGCTATTTGTGAGTCAAGCATAATCTACTAAGAACTATCTGACAATATGATTTTAACACGATTAGATTATTTCTCATAATGTTAAGTGAAGTGCTCTAAAAATAAAAGCAGAACAGGGAGAAGTCGGTGACCTGAAGGTTTACATCATTGGCTTCATTTTTCTGCAACTCACGTGACAGTGGCGCCAGCTCCCGTAGACCAGACACAAAGTGGCGTGGCTTAAAGTATGTAAGTTTCACTTGTTTTGGTTGATGAAAAGCAGTTTTTAGTTCTAGAAAATGGTGGGTTGCTTTTTTCCCCCATCCGTTATCTTGAGACTACTTTGATGCCAGGGAATATTTGACAAGTTGTGTTGCAATTTTACCAAGCTGTTCAGAATCTGAAGGAAAAAAAAAAAAAAAAACCTTGAGAGGGATTCTTTTTAGTTGACTAAATGATGCATTTAGCTGTGTTCTGCTTTTTCATTTTCATCAAAGGCGGGTGAGGAGGAGTAAATGCTCAAACATTTGGACTCGGAGCTTAGCTGGCACAAATTCCAAATCGGCCAGGCATCTATCTCTATGTCTGTGTCTTTGTCATATGTACATGTATGAGTAAGTGTGTGCATGTGTATGTGCGTGTGCCAGGCAGTGTCCCCCCTCCTCCGGTTCCATTTCACGCCCAGTGTTGGCCTTATGACCCAGTGGCTCTCCCGTCTAGTGCTCTGCTTGCCTTATGGCCCAGTGAACCCCTGCCCCTTCTTTGTTTCCTCCCTGATAAAAATCATTATATTTTCAGACTTCTCCAACACCCTGGATCCACACCACATCTCATATAAAGGAAGTATCCTGCTGCGGCATATCCAGCAAGCAGCCACTGCATAAAAACTAGGGCTGGCCAAGTTTTAGAGATGAAGAAATTAAACTATAACTAAGGAACATGACTTCTTCAGAGTGGCTCGAGCTTTGTTTTCTGTTGCTGTAACAAGACACCACAGACTGGCAGTTTATAAAGGAAAGACGTTTGCTTGGATCACAGTTTCGGAGGCTGAAATTCTGCACTCGAGATAGCAACATCCAGCGAGGTCCTCCGTGGACGGCCAAGCGAGTTCATAGAACAGGAAAGGGCGCTGGGCTCGGAGAGGGCTGTCAGCAAAGAGCCTGAGCCCCCGGAGTGCCATCCCAGGCAAGGCACACTGTGATCCTCCTAGGAGAGGAGAGGAGACAGGAGGGTCTCAGCTGCTTGCTGGACAGACAGTCTAGCCATTCAACAAGATCCAGTGAGATCCTGTCTCAAAGATTAGAGTGGAAGATACCAGTGATGGAGAAAGACACCAGTCCACTGAAGGGGAGTCTGGTGACCTGAGTCCTATGCCCTAGACCCATAGTGTGGAAGTACAGAGTCACTTCCCACAGCTTGTGCCCACACAGGTGCTTGCACACCACACACACACACATATGTGCACACACAGTGCTTACACACACACACACACACACAAGTACTCACACATCCAAGTTGTCTTAGTCAGGGTTTCTATTCCTGCACAAAACATCATGACCAAGAAGCAAGTTGGGGAGGAAAGGGTTTATTCAGCTTACATTTCCACACTGCTGTTCATCACCAAAGGAAGTCCCGACAGGAACTCACACAGGATAGGAACCTGGAGGCAGGAGCTGATGCAGAGGCCATGGAGGGGTGCGGCTGCTCACTGGCTTGCTTCCCCTGGCTTGCTCAGCTTGCCTTCTTATAGAATTCAGAACCACCAGCCCAGGGATGGCACCAAACACAACGGGCTGGGCTCTCCCATCCTTGATCACTATTGAGAAAATGCCTTACAGCTGCATCTCATGGCGGCATTTCCTCAAGGGAGGCTCCTTTGTCTGTGATAACTCCAGCTTGTGTCAAGTTGACACACAAAGCCAGCCAGAACACACACACACACACACACACACACACACACACACACACACACTAAATGAACAGGATGTAATAGAGCCTCCCAGCATACTGCAACTCTCTATCCCCCTGTTCCTGGCTCTATGCAGAGTAAATCAGCTGAACGCGGCTGCAGACTCAGCCGAGACCTCTCTTCCACTTCTGTGGAGCTCTTG
This sequence comes from Apodemus agrarius, assembly GCA_964023405.1. Taxonomy (NCBI): domain Eukaryota; kingdom Metazoa; phylum Chordata; class Mammalia; order Rodentia; family Muridae; genus Apodemus; species Apodemus agrarius. The sequence continues at coordinate 4,920,780 of OZ030014.1, forward strand.
CCAGTGGAGGTACAGAAGGAAGCACAGACAGCAGCAGAGACAAGGACAGAGAAAAGGGACCAAAGAGAGCACCAGGGGAATCCAGGGAACAGTGGACAGAGCCAACGGAACCAAACTGGCCCAGTGAGGAAAGAGACCAGCGCGATTAATAAGCCTTAGCTAGACTAAGGAAAAGATGCAAGGACCAAGGTCAAGACCAAAGCCAAGGACGTTAGGACAAGCCTTAAGGAGACGAAAAGGATTAGAGAAGGCACCGAACAATTAACCGTCAATGGCCTCTTCTCCACTTAGTTCCCCAGGAGTTAGATTGTGTAAATGGAATAGAAAAATACTTAGAAACAGAACTGATCAAACTGACTTAAGAAACCAGGGAAATGGGCTGGAGAGATGGCTTGAGCGGTCCAGAGCACCGACTGTTCTTCCGGAGGTCCTGCGTTCAATTCCCAGCAACCACATGGCGGCTCACAATGGAATCCGATGCTCTCTTCTGGTGTGTCTGAAGACAGCTCCAATGTACTCATATAAATAAAATAATTTTTTAAAAAAGGAAAGGAAGAAAAAGAAACCAGGGAAACCAGCATATTTGTGATAGGGAGATAGAGATGATGATGATGATGATGATGATGATGATGATGATAGTAATAATAATACCTCTCAACAAAGAAAGCATGGGACGGCTTGCTTCAATGGTGAACCCCACCAAACATTTAAAGGGGAACTAAAGCTAATCTCACTGAAATTCCTCCAAAGAACTAGAAGAGGGACCCATATCTAACATACTTTTCTAGGTGACAATTATCGTGGCGCCAAAGCTCGGCAACGACTCAAGGGGAATACAAATTGATCTTCCTCATTAGTGTGCACACCACCGTCGAGAAGAGGAGGAGGGAAACTCAGGCCAGGCGGATTTTATAGACCCAAGGCAGGTTAGACCCAAGGCAGTCTCCCAGTGGAGTGCTTAGCGTCCAGCGCGCCTGAAGCCCTGGAACCGATCCCTAGGACCTAATAAAGTGGGTGTGGTGGTGCACCCAGAGGAGTCATCATGGGCATCGAAAGTTCAAACTCACCCCTGCCTAACCAAAGATAAGAGAGACACCCCCCCCAATAAAAAAACAAAAACAAAAACAAAATGGGGGCTCAGCAGCGGCGCTCTGCTCTCTCGGGTGGCTCTCGGGTGGCTCTGTGGCTTGTGATCCCTTTCCAGCACCCACTCTGCTCTCTCCTCAGGGGTCTGTGTACCTGGTCTCTCCCTCTCCTGTATGCTGAACGAACATTTCAGAGAGTGGACGGCGGGAGTGGTTAATTAATCATCTTCGATTTGATGCAACAAGGAAAGAAATCTGAAGCTGGCTAAAACTAAGGCTTTCCACAGGAGCAGTACTCGAAAGGCCACTGTCCCCTTAAGATGGCTGATCGGACAAAATCGCCGGTCAGCGCGTCATAAGTGAGAGAACGCAGCAGGACAGTGCACAGTGGCCGTGCCATTTTTAGAATATAGGTACGTAGTGAGGTGACTCGCACAGGAAACCTGCGATTCTGTCCTTTAGGACTCACAGAGCCGGACTGACAGAGCCAGGCTGGCACAGTCCCATAGGCTGCTTTGAGCAGTTCTTCCTTGGGGTGGGGCCCAGGCCTCCCTGGCGGACTGTAAATTCCCCAGAACTAATTGTCTTCTTGGAGTTTTACTGCCTCTGTCTGCTAGCCTAGGCTTAGTACCGGAAGCTTCTAGCCTCCGCCTGATCTTATCTAGTCCTAGAATGTTTTCAGCCTGTGAGATTTGCTGCTGATAAACTCACCTTTTCTTCCCAAGAGCTGGGATTAAAGGCGTGCGCCGCGCCACCACTGCCCGGCCCACCTTGTCCAGTTCTGAACGCTAGCTGGTTGGTTCACCTCGGCTGTTCTGGCTCAGCCACCTCTCCAAGCTGACTGATTCAATCTGGCTTCCCTCAGTTTCTCCTAAATTGCTCTGCTTGGTCTCATATTAACTCTGGCAATCTGTTCTAATCTGATCTTCTGGCTCCCGCTCATTTTCTGGGTCCTTCTGTCTTCACCTGTGTCTAGCTCCTCTCTGCAACCTGCCTCTGTAAAAACTCTCCTAGTAAAACTGTCTCCTCTCTCTCACCATTCTCTAAGTACCTTTGATTTCCTCTCTGTCTCCTGAGATTTGGGCATATCCTATTCTGCTGAATCTGTCTCTGATTGGTTACTTTGTCTGCCACTCAATTAGACATCACTCTCAAATATGGCTGCTTCCTTCTACAACTTTACCTTGCTTGTTTGGGATTTAAGGTGAACTAATGACACCATTCACAATAGTCCCAAAAAATATTTCATACCTAGGTGTGACCCTAACGAAGCAAGTGAAAGATCTGTATGACAAGAATTTCAAGCCTCTGAAGAAAGAAATCAAAGAAGGTCTCAGAAGATGGAAAGATCTCCCATGTTCATGGATTGGCAGGATCAATATAGTAAAAATGGCCATCTTGCCGGAAGCAATCTACAGATTCAATGCAATCCCTATCAAAATTCCAAATCAATTTTTCATAGATCTAGAAAGAGCAATTCTCAAATTCATCTGGAATAACAAAAAACCCAGGATAGCAAAAGCTATTCTCCACAACATAAGATCTTCTGGGGGAATCACCATCCCTGACCTCAAGCTCTACTACAGAGCAATAGTGATAAAAACTGTTTGGTATGCAGACAGGCAGGAAGATCAATGGAATAGAATTGAAGACCCAGAAAAGAACCCACACACATACGGTCACTTGATATTTGACAAAGGAGCTAAAAACAGCCAGTGGAAAAAAGACAGCATTTTTAACAAACGGTGCTGGATCAACTGGAGGTCTGCATGCAGAAAAATGCAAATCAACCCATTCTTATCTCCTTATACAAAGCTCAAGTCCAAATGGATCAAGGATCTACACATAAAACCAGAAACACTGAAGCTTATAGAGGAGAAAAGTGGGGATGAATCTTGAACACATGGGCACAGGGGAAAGTTCCAGAATAGAACACCAATGGCTTATGCTCTAAGAACAACGATTGACAAATGGGACCTCATAAAACTGCAAAGCTTCTGTAAGGCAAGGGATACAGTCAATAGGACAAAACGGCAAACAAAAAATTGGGAAAAGATCTTTACTAACCTTACATCAGATAGAGGGCTTAGCCTCTATCCAATGTATACAAAGAACTCAAGAAGTTAGTCTCCAGACAGTCAAATAACCCTATTTAAAAAAAATACGGGGTACAGAGCTAAACAGGGAATTCTCAACTGAGGAAACTCAAATGGCTCTAAAGCACCTAAAGAAATGTTCAGCATCCTTAGTTATCATGGAAATGCACATCAAAACAACACTGAGATTCCACTTCACACTGGTCAGACTGGCTAAGATGAAAAATTCAGGGGACAGCAGATGTTGGAGAGGATGTGGGGGGAAAAGGAACACTTCTTCATTGTTGGTAGGATTGCAAGCTAGTAAAACCACTCTGGAAATCAGTTTGGCTATTCCTCAGAAAATTAGACATAGTACTACCTGAGGACCTAGCTATACCACTCCTAGGCATATACCCAGAATATGCTCCTACATGTATTAAGGACACATGCTCCACTATGTTCATAGTTGCCTTATTTATAATAGCCAGAAGATGGAAAGAACCCAAATGTCCTTCAACAGAGGAATGGATACAGAAACTGTGGTATATATATACAATGGAGTACTATTCAGCTATTAAAAACAATGAATTACGAAATTCTTAGGCAAATGAATGGAACTAGAAAGTGTCATCTTGAGTGAGTTAACCCAATCACAAAAGAACATACATGGTTTGCACTCACTAATAAGCAGATGTTAGCCCAAAAGCTCAAAATAAACAAGTTACAATGCACCCAGCACAGGAAGCTCAAGAAGGAGGACTTAAGTGAGGGTGCTTTGGTTCCTCTGAGAAAGGGAACAAAATACAGAAGCAATAAGGGAAAAAATGTGTAGAGCAGAGACTGAAGTAAAGGCCACCCAGAGACTGCCCTACCTGGGGATTCATCCTATAAACAGTCACCAAACCCAGACACTACTATGGACGACAAGAAGCATATACCAAAATGAGCATGCCATGGTTGTCTCCAGAGGGGCACTGCCAGAGCCTTACAAATACAGAGGCAGATGCTAGCATTCAACCATTGGACTGGGCGTGGGGTCCCCAATGGAGGAGCTGGAGGGTGGTCTGAAGGAGCTGAAGGGGTTTAAAGCCCCATGTTAAGAACAATGATCTCAGCCACCCAGACGCCCCAGGGCTCCCAGGGACTGAACCTTCAAGCAAGGGGTACACATGGTTCCAGACAAAAGAGTGGCAGAGGAATGTCTTGTTGGGCATCAGTGGGAGGAGAGGTCCTTGGTCAGGTAAAGGCTCAACAGAGGCCCCAACAAAGGGAAATCGGGGTGGGGGGTGGGAGTGGGTAGGGTAGAGGGGCATATACGTGGAGGCAGGGGGTGGGAGGAGGGATTGGGGGTCTTTGGGGGGGGAAATCAGAAAGGTTTTACCACTGGCAATGTAAATGAAGACAATATTCAATTAAAAAAAAAAACAAACTCTGTACCAATCTCCACACTGGCACAGAAATGGCCTAGCCTGTAACCAGTTCCTTTCAACTGGCTATACTACTTTGTTCAACTGGTCTCTTAATATTTCATTTAAAAATGTATATATATAAAGCTTGTAATATGTATATATATTTTAAAAACTTTTAATTTTTAAAATTATTTTTATTTTGTGTGTGTGTGAGAGAGAGAATACATTTATCGGGCCAGAGAGTCAATTATTTCCTATTACACTTGCGTGTTCTCCTTGAATAAAGCCTGTAATAAAATCATTATGTAAAATTTTTCATACATAAAGGTATATTGTATTAAAAATAAACACACAGTCTCAGCAGCTGTGGGGTAAGGCCGGGCAGTCTCTTCCCTAACCTGTCTCAGTGGGTTATAATGGGTATCTGTGAAAGCTTGATCAATAAGCAAATACGTTTGGGAGACATGGAGTTAAATGAAGCTAGAGTCTACAAGCAGTGTTTCCCTGAGCACTCAATAGGGTGTTTTCATAAAATGGAGGTGAAGTATATCCCAAATGTATATGATCAAGATATGATGAGCTGTTTGTGAGACATCTGTACAGGATTGAGAGTAATGAACAGCAGTTTACAAATATTTTTGACACATTCCTATGAGTTTCAAGACTATTCTGTTTAGGTAGACATTTTACAATTTTATAAGAAATTAAATAGTTATAATTATTGGACATAAAAATGAAGCTATTGTATAACTTATTAATTAAAGTTCTCAGTGGAAGGGGCTATCTCAATCAATAAAGTGTCCGCTATTTCAGATTCTTAGAACTGGCACAAAAAGCCAAGCAGAATGGTGCATGTCCACAGCAGACAGACTGTTGGAGCCAGGACATGTGGGGAAGCTCAGGTTCAGTGAGAGAAGGCGCCGTGGGTGTGAGCACAGTGAGTGAGGAAGACCCTGATCCAGGCTCAGCTGCCGGCATGTGTAAACATGCAGAGCACATGTGTGTGCGTGTATGCCTGCGCATACACGCATACACATGGGTGCACACACATGCACACACATGTACTCAGTCCCATACACTTTTGCACATACACCCATAAACACACTTGTGCACACACACCTATATATACACTGATGGACAAACACACACGAGTGTGTGCACATACATACACATGCACTTATATACACCCATACACCACCCATATACACAGGCACTCACACACCTATACAAACACATCCATATGCACACATGTACATGTACATGTACACACACACATATACACACACACTCATGCACACATCCATATACACACATGTGCACACAGCCCCATATACACACTTATATACACACATTTGTGCACATATACCCATATATACACGCATGCACACATGAGTGCACTCACATATGCATATATACACACATACACACACACAATTTCTAATGGAAATTCAAAATGATAATTTGACACTAAAAAATATCCGTTTTAAAAATGAATTAAGGGAGTGCATTTTTCTTGAGCCTGGGTTTCCTTTTCACCCCCTCCTCGGCTGTTGTCTGTACAACACATCGTTATCTGTAAAGCATCTTACTCTTTATCCCGTCACACAAAATAAATGTGTGAAAACTTTACACCATTTTGGTGTGGCCACAATAGTATAAGCAGAAACTTTTCTTATACATTGAATTTGCATTACATTTATGCTGAGAATATTTATCATAATAATATCATTTACATAATTAATTTGATTTGTTTCATCTTAATATGATTTATTACTACAATTATTTTTAAGCCTGATTGATTACAATCTAAACACAACTCCTCTCAGGCAGCCTCATAATGAATAGTGAAATATAATAAAATCTAAAAAATATTATGTGGCATAACTTGGAAAGGATTAGTAAGACACTAGAAGTCTAATTTGTAGCCACTGTACACAGCGACGCGCCTGTCACCTTAACAGGTGCTTCAGACACCCGTGTTTTTATATTGCCGTTTCTAAAACTGCTCATGGCTTTGATGGCCTGTATTTGCTCACGTGTTAATTCCCTGCCGGCTTTGATCCCACACCAGGCAGAGCCCGGATATTGATCTTTCTTATTTGAGTTCCTCGGCCTGACGTTCTCAGGGACGCAGTCCTTTGCCCTGCACAGAGGTCACTGGCTTGCTCTTGGTGCACCTGCGTGAGGGTCTCCTGATCAAAGGGCCCAGCTGTGCTGTCCTTGAGCCTCTCAGAAGTCCAAACAGAGCCTTGGTGCCTACTTAGCTACCTTTCCATCTTATCTGCCTCTTATGTTTTATCAGCCCTCCTTCCCGGGGCCTCCTTAGGCAGCGCCCCCAGTATGAGAACATTTCTAAAGAGAGAAAAGGAATGTTTTTACATCAAATCTCAGCATGCGTGGATTCTTCGTCACCTGCTCACTCTAGATTTTTTTTTTAAGATTTATTTATTTTATGCATATGAGTGCACTCTAGCTGTCTTCAGACACACCAGAAGACGGCATCAGATCCCATTACAGATGGTTGTGAACCACCATGTGGTTGCTGGGATTTGAACTCAGGACCTCTGGAAGAGCAGTCGGTGCTCCTAACCGCTGAGCCATCTCTCCAGCCCTAGATTTGTTTTTGAGATATTTCTATTTTTGTGATATTTCTATTTCTAATTCAACTCTGCTTGCCAATTCAGTAGAGGAAAAAAATGATGGTATGGTTGTACTTACCTGTAATCCCTGTTCTGGGTATACTGAGACAGGAGGATTGCTTGTATGAGGGCAGCCTGGAGTATATTATGGTGAAAATCTGCTAATAAACCAACTATGAACAACAACAACAACAACAACAACAACAACAAACAGAGAGTGAGAATGTTCTCACTCTGTGGGGCCTCCAGGTACCAGCCAGGTAGCTGCCCTAGCACTGGGCCATGTCCTCTGATAGTCCACTGCTGGAAAGAGCCTGGGGGAAGTTTTCTTCCTGGGGGAAGGTTTTCTGCCTGAAAGTGGAGTTACCGGTAACTCCTCTGTGATCAGCCGGGGAGACAAAACAGGTCCTCCTTAGAGTCTCTTCTGCGAAGGAAGTAGCTGTCAGACCCAGCTCCTGTGTCTACACGATGCAGGATGGGGACTTAGTAGTCAGGGTTTCTATTTCTGCACAAAACATCATGACCAAGAAGCAAGCTGGGAAGGAAAGGGTTTATTCAGCTTACACTTCCACATTGCTGTTCATCACCAAAGGAAGTCAGGACTGGAACTCAAGCAGGGCAGGAAGCAGGAGCTGATGCAGAGGCCATCGAGGGATGTTCCTTACTGGCTTGCTTCCCCTGGCTTGCTCAGCCTGCTCTCTTATAGAACCTAGGACTACCAGCCCAGGGATGGCACCACCCACAATGGGCCCTTTCCCATTGATCACTAATTGAGAAAATACCCCACAGCTGCATCTCAAGGAGGCACTTCCTCAAGGGAGTCTCCTTCCTCTGGGATAACTCCAGCTTGTGTCAAGTTGACACACAAAACTAGCCAGTACATAGACCCATCACTGAAGGGCACCCAGCAGTACTTAGCCTCTGCAGGCACCACTGAAAGGCAATCAGAACACAGATTCCATTCACCTCTCGGGGCCCTTGGCCCCATTGGCTTTCCAAAAGAACGACTGTTTGTTTTGCATTTTGGGCTGAGTGTGTGTTGTGGTATGTACACATGCATGCATGCTTTGCATATGTATAGGCACATGTGCGGGCATGCATTCCATAAAGCGTAGTCATATGTGTGCAGGCGGGCATGCACATATGATGGCGAGGCCTGAGGTTGGTGTGGAGAGAGGTTGGCTCTCCTACCTTATTCACTGAGGCAGACTCTGCAATCAAGCCCAGAGCTCTCTAATGTGGCTACTCTCATAGCTTGTTCTAGGGTCCTTGTAAGGCTGGAATGATGGGCAAGGCACCATGGCCGTGCTCACCCGACATGTATGTGGGTGCAGGGGATTCAAACCGACGCTGGCGTGCGAGCGCCTGAGCCACGAACCATCTCCCCACCCACGGATCGATCTTGTATATCCCCGGCTCCTTGATCTGTAGTGGAGAGGGGCTGCTGAGGAGATGCTCAGGATTGCTGCTGTGAGCACACAGCAGGACACTGGGCCATAGAGAGTACCCAGAGGCCATTCTTATGGCAGGAGCACCTCCAGTTCAGGCCGATTCTCTCTGCACCTCGAAAAGCCTCTGCAACTGAGCTGGCTGAGCCTTGCTATGCAGGGGGGCCAGACTGAGGCTTCTCATGCCTGAGACACAGAAATGAAGAAAAGGGTGCGGTATCCGCTATCCGCTGTCTGTGTACCAGGCCTTCACCTCTTCCCATTCATCTTTGTACTAGGTGTGTGTGTGTGTGTGTGTGTGTGTGTGTGTGTGGTTACTTAACTTTCTGTTACTATAATGTAACTAAGATAATCGATGTATAAATAAGAAAGTTTTCTTTGACTCTCAGTGGCTGTCACCACAGTGACAGCGCATGCAGAGCAAAGCCATTTGTCCCACAGTTGGGAATTGAAGAAGAACTGGGGGGGGAGGTTGGCGCTGGAGAGATGGCTCAGGGGTTAAGAGCACTGACTGCTCTTCCAAAGGTCCTGAGTTAAAATCCCAGAAACCACAAGATGGCTCAAAACCATCCAAAAAAAGAGATCTGACATGCTCTTCTGGTGCGTCTGAAGACAGCTACAGTGTACTTAGATATAATAAATAAATAAATAAATAAATAAATAAATCTTTTTAAAAAAGAGAAAAGAAAAAGAACAGAAGGAGAAGGGGCCACGATCCCAAGATCCTCCTCAAAGGCATGCCCCAGGAACCTAAGACCTTAACTTCCTATGCAGCCTAGAATGACTTTGAACTCCTGATCCTCCTGCCTCCAACCCCCCCCCCACTGCTAACATTACAGTGTGCACCATCACATGCAGGGTTAGGCTCTGTTGGGGACTGAACCCAAGATGAGCACTCTGCCTACTAAACAGAAGCTCTCTCCTTCTTAAATAGTCTGGCCTCTTCTCCACAGTGCCAAGCTGAGGATCATGGCCTTCTGGGAGGCATTTAAGAGTCAAATGATGACACCACGCATATACACATATGTAGGTGTGCACACATACATATACACAGGGCATACAAGCACACATCCATACACTCACACACATGCACGCACACATTTGCACAAGCACACATGTGTACACATGTGTGCACACAATACACACACATCATGCACACACATCCCATATGCACATACACATACATACATATATGATCAGCACTTGGCATATCCAGTTATGGAGTCTGGTAAATCTCACAGTGTGTGTGTGGGAAGCTACTAAGCTGGAGAGCCAGCAGATCTGATGATAGGGCAGTCCATGGTCAAAGGCAGAGAGGCAGGAGCCTGCCCCGGAGCACTGAAGTCCAAGCCAGGGAGCACCATCGGTTCTGTTCAAGTCTGAAGGCAGACACTGTGAATGGAAAGCAGATGGTTTTCTCTGTTACCAACAGGAGTGCCAACCTTATCCTGAGACACTGTCACAGGTTAGCCCAAATGTCTGGGCAGCTCTTGGTTGGATAAGTTGGCACTAAGGCAAACCAGTTACTCATGGGTGTCCAAATGTCAAGAATAACAGAGAAGGTAAGCTCTGTAATGTAGGCTTAACCTGAGCTATTAGAAAAGTTAACGGCTTTTATTTTGTATGGATATCTGCTTTGCATTGTAGATCTTTTTATATACACGTTTGAGGATTCAAGTGTGTGAGTGCATATGTGTAGATGCCTGTGGTGGTTTGAATATGCTTGGCCCACGGTACTGTTAGGAGGTGTGGCCTTGTTGGAGTAGGTGTGGCCTTGTTGGGGGAAGTATGTCACTGTGGGGGTGGGCTTTGAGGTCCTATGCTCAAGTTCCACCCAGTGCAGAAGAGAGACCCTCCTGGTTGCTTTCAGATGAAGAACTCTCAGCTCCTTCCCCAGCACCATGTCTGCCTGGATGCTGCCATGCTTCCTGCCATTATATAATGGACTGAACCTCTGAAACTGTAAGCCAGCCCCAATTAAATGTTGTCCATTATAACAGTTGCCTTGGTCGTGGTGTCTCTCTCCACAGCAATGGCCAAAGCTGGTATTCCCTCTCTAACTTATTCATTTATGCACCGTCTCTTAATTAAATGCAGTGCTTGTCTGCATATACCGCAGGAATACTGAGGGACTGATGTGGGGAAGTCCCTTCCTCACTGATGCATCATGGGAAATGAGCCTATTCCCTCCATAAGAGGCAAGTGGGGTTTAGAGAAAATGTGGGTGTGGCTAATACAATCCTTTCCTTAGGGGATTGGAGTTACAGGGCGGGGCCTGTGAAACCTGGTGGGCAAAGACTCACTCCGCAGCTCCCCCTGGTGGTTACAGCCAGCCCCACCAGGATGGCTCTTTGCTGGGGAGAGAAGGAAAAGAAACCAGATCCTGCCGCACCCCCGCACCCGCCCCCGGAATCACTTGAGGAGCAACCAGAGAGCCTCTCACTCAAAGCAGATACTAGTCTGTTGCCAGAAAGGCTGGGGAGATTTAGCCTTACACAGAATTCCTTCAATAACCCGGATCTCAAAATAACCAGCCCCAGGCAGGAGGTCGCAGCCCCAGGCAGGAGGTAACATGGCCCTGGGGAGGTGAGACCACGGCTCCTCAGAGCCAGCTGCATAGTGAGGCTCTGCATTCAGTGAGGTAGAAAGGGATGAGGAAAACTCAGTATCAACCACGGGCATCCACAGGTATGCACTCACACGTGGGAATACTCACACACACACACACACACACACACACACACACGAGTGCTATCTTAAAGCAGGTATCCGTATATAATAAAAGTCACTCTTAACTTGGAAAATGGCCCGTGTTAGCAGTAAAAAGATTATGGGAATCTCCCATTGTCCAGTTTCTCCTTCCTGAGTTTCAGTGAAAATAGTAAATAGAAAATTCCAAACACGGCGGGTTGGGGAGGGTGCTCAGTGAGCGGCCTGAAGGGCCCGAGTTTGAACTCCTGGAATCTACATAAAGCCAGAGACGGTGGCGCACCGCTGTAACCCTGCACTCCTCCGTGGAGACGGAGGAGACTGAGGCCCCCCAAGCTCACCGGCCAGCTAGCCCCGAGGATGCACTGGGAAACAAGGCGCCCTGTGTGAGAAGGAAAAGACCAACGCCCGCGGTTGTCCCAGAGCGCCACCGCTGTGCCGTGATGTCTGTGTCCACACAGAGATTAAAATAAATTCCAGAAATAAAAATTTCACACTTGATTTAAACATTAAAAAAATAAAATAAGATAAAAATAAAAGTTTCCCAAACTTCAGGTAGCTTTAATTATACTATGGTATTACTATTAATTATTCTCAAGGTGGCTTGATTTATAAATTAAAATTTATTTAAATTATTTTAATTAATTTTAATTAGTTAAAATTTCTTGTAGAATTATATATAATTTAGTAGAACACACACACACACACACACACACACACACAGATACACACACATATATCTCATCCACTAAAGGTTTGAGAACACATTCCCTATCCCAGTTGACCCTTGGAAAATAAGAGGTTTCTGTGTTGTTGTTGTTGCTATTATGAGAGAGAGAGAGAGAGAGAGAGAGAGAGAGAGAGAGAGAGAGAGGTGTGACAGTCTAGGTTCTAGTGAGCCGGTTCCAACTCTTATTTAAATAATTCAGCTTGTCAGGCATTTTTTCATTTAGACTACTACTGTGTTCAAACCTCCAGGATGAGTAATGGTTCTTAGAGCACTCACGCGCCCCCATTTGGCTTCCAGCACCCCCATTCTCCCACCGCCCTTGACCCTCACAGAAGAGTGGGTCTGACTCTCACCGTCCCCAGCAACACTCGAGATTCCACTTCATGAAAGCTTTTAAAGCCCCCTTTCCTGAAGCTAGTAGACACACAAACCCTGCGATAAAAAGGTCAGTGCTTTGAACACCAGTAATCGCTTTACATTCTTCTAAGTGTAGAAGACCTAAACCGACAAAAGCAAAGTCTCTCCTGAAAATGCGGGGTATTGTGACGGAAAGGTAAGGGGTGACTGCTGGGCTCCTTGGCAGAAGCATGCACAGGTTGGGGGGTGGGGCTGGGGGGCTGGGGGACAGGAGTGGGAGAGAGTGGGGGGCACAGTGGGGGCGTGAGGAGGGGCTGAGGCTGAGAACTAGCTGGGTAAGTAGGGAGAGAGGGAAGTTCTGTAGGTGTTTGAGAAGAAAGCCTGGGGAGAGGAGAGAAAGGCAAACAGGGAGAAAATCCTGAGAACTCAGGAGGGAATTAAGGGCCCAGGGATGATAAGCCGCAAGTTCGAGTGCAAAAGAACCCAGCGGGGAGGGAGGACCTGCCCGAGAAATACGGGGAGTCAGAAAGGAGCAAATGTGCAGGCGTGTGCGCTGGAACGCGGAATGCAAGATTAACGCATTTAAAACTTCTCAAGTGAATGTGGCTGTGAGCAGAGAGGAATTCCTACTGTTGTTTTAATGCTTCTGCCTGGACTGGCCGCCCCAGGGGATGCTGGAGTAGCTGAGACCCGGTTCTTATGCTGATAGGACAAGTGTGTGTGTGTGTGTGTGTGTGTGTGTGTGTGTTGGCAGGTGTTGGGGTGACATGGCCATGAGTCAGGCTGGGCAAATGTGTGAGTAAAGAAAACCCCAGGAAGGACAGGAGAACGGGGTGGGGTGGGGGAGGGGTGGGGGTTTGGGAGGTGTGTGGATGATTGCATCAAAGGCCACAAAGTTAAGCTGGAAGGTTTTGTCTCAACGGTACACACATGCGCGCGTGTGCGCGCGCGCACACACACACACACACACACACACACTCACACACAAAACTGTACAACGCTCACTCAGGTTACACTTAGGGATTGACCTAGAGTCACAGTCCACCCTGCTGTCCTGGTCAAAGATGCACCCAGAGAGGGTGGTGCCGGAGGACCTGGTCGTGTTGCAGCCATCTCGGTACACAGGAATATACTTGTTGCGTGTTTATACACAAGAAAGTTGGCCAATGCGAGGGCCGCTGCCTGGTCCCACTCTCACGGGGTGCCGGGGAGCAAATTTAATGAACCCGCAGAGCCACGTGCATTGATCCATTCCATCATCCATTTCTTGTTCATCCTTTACTTTCTACAGATATTACTAGAAGTTAGGTCTCAGCCAGCAGCTGGCTTGATGTAAGCCGTTTTGGCTACTAAGCAGGACGGTCAGTCACTGAACTGTACCACTCCATGGGCAGAAAGAAAGGTTTCCTGGGGACCAAACTGCCAAGGCTACAGGATTGGGGGAGCAGAGAGAGGCAAAATGGTGGAAAGCTAGCAGACTCTTATGATAGCCAGCAGGGTTGTGTGTGTGTGTGTGTGTGGGGGTCGTCCAGATGACAGGGACTGTCCAGAGTGACCTGGGACTAGATGCCGTTGCCCCAGATAGCTGACTGGTGTGGCAGTGAGGCAGATGGTTTTCCTGGAGAACAGAAACCTTACCAGACTCCCGAGGAAAGCCGAATTTAGGTTCTACCCAATCAGAATCCTTCCGTTTACTGCGTCAGAGTCCTTCTGTTCAGGACTCTGTCGTCAGCACTGCCTTTGGGAGGCTCGTTTGGACCTAAGGGAACAGCCAAGGGGAGGAGGGTGGGCCAGAGTAGAGGCAGGTGAAGCGAATGATCGATCGGGCAGAAACGAAGAGATGTCAGGTGTCCTGGTTTCTGGGACATCCCCTGATTTTGTCACCCGGCTTCACATACTTTCCCAGCCCTCCTTTCTCTGACACCTTCCTTCATGCCTGGCGCTCCAGCGGCTTTGGCAGCGAACCTTGTGAGGTAGGAACAGCACACTGTTTGTTGAGAACTTCCTATATTCAGGGCCCACGGTTCAGCCTCGGGTGTTTTGTGCTATGATCAGAATCTGTGCCAGTGTATCTGCTTGGACTGGGCTATACATGCCTGGCAATATCTAAACTCCTATGCACTGGCTGCCTTAGAGCCCCGGGCGACCCCTCCCTCCCAGTTCCAGCTAATGCACTTCCCTTCCAGAGCCTCTTCTGATCCCCTCGAGAGGAGCAAAGCATCAACATCTTGATATTTTATGTTGACAAAGCTGCCAGGTCTGACCACCCATGAGACTCAAGAGTCCCAGTCACTGATGCCTGGGACCATAGGTTGAACACAATAAAGAAAAGAGTTTTGTTAAACTCAAAGAACTTTGTCATCTCAGCGGTGGCGAGGGCTTTCAGCCTCCAAAGCACCGCAGAGGAAGGGCTGGGGAAATGGCTGTTTGCAGAAGAAGCCGGTCAGTGGTGTTGGGCGGAATCACTTTATGACAACCCACTCCCGTGCAAACTAACTGCAAGTCCACAGACCTACACTAATCCCTTCCAAAGGCAGAGCCCCTCCAACCCAGCCCTCTTCCACAGTTCCATCCACTCTCAACACCAGCATAAGGGGGCCACACCCACCAGAACACACCCCTCCACAACACCCAGAGATCCTCGATCCTGGGTAATATTGAAAGGTTGGTTTTAGGGTCTTAAATAACAGAGGATGCGAAAACTGAGTGTTTGGGGAAACCCTTGACATGTTTCTGCCTCCACCTCGTCCTCCCTGGCTCTGATGAAAACGATGCTTAGAGCAGGCAGCACAAGGGCTGCGAGGAGGGCCACACCCTGGTGCCTGGAACCCTTGAGCGGGCAGGAAGGAGCTGGGCAGCGGGACGTGAAATGTGAAGATGATCATGGGTCATTCTGGCTGGCTGGATCCTGTCACAGAAAACCTGTGAACTTGAGGATTCCTCCCAGTTGCAGAGAAACTGTGTGTGTGTGTGTGTGTGTGTGTGTACATGTATGTGTCTATATATGTGTTTATATGTATGTGTATGTATGTATATGTATGTCTCTATGTGTATATGCATCTATATGTGTGTATGTATATGTATATATGTGTGTGTCTATATGTGTATGTGTGTATGCATGTATGTATGTATATAGTGTACATATATACATATATTCATTCATTCATTCATTCTACATGTTCTGTAACTCCAGAGAGTTCTGACTTACAAGCACTGGAAGCCTACTGACATAGCCCTCAGTGGGTCTGGCTTCTGAGCTCTCAGCCCGTGCATTCCTGGTGCAGTGCTTCCTGCCCGGGCAACCCTCCAGACACAGTCTCACGGAGCCCGCATCCAGCCTGGAACTGATACACAGAAACCAGCAGTTAAACAGCAGAGTTAGGAGAGATCAGAGGTGGCGAATTAAAAATGTTGCCGTTTTGAACTTCTCCATGGCTGGCACCTCTGCTCATTGCTTTCCAGGCCCTAAAAATACGACAATACAATAGTTCAGAAAGGAAGGAGAGGAAGAGTGAGCGAGCATCAGGCAGATTCTCATAAAGATCAAATGAAGGGGCCGAGCTGGCGAGGCCAAGGGCATATTAAATCCCAGCCCCGCTGCCTGATATCCTTCAGAACCAAGGCAGGGTCACCCTCTCCTCCTGGCTGCTATATATAGACATGCCGGTTAGACCGGGCTTTACTCCAGAGGCTGCACCGCTCTGGGCTATGCCGCAGATCCCCACCCCGGGGAATGCTGGGAAGAGGGGCTTGTCTTGCCAGGGATTCTCCTCTTCATATTTGGTGGTATAGTCAGCTCCAAAGTCATGGACTTTAAAAAATGTTATTTAAAGTATATAATAAAAAAGAAGTATTGACTTCATAGCTTACATAGTTGCGTGTTCAGCCAGGAAGGTGCTTCTATTTAAAGACATCAGGTGGGCTGGGCCCTGCACATGCGTTTACAAGCACGTGTTATGTCTATGGTCCCAGATATGTGCTAACCACGAGCGCTCAGATGGTTTTGCACCAGCATGGGTTTACAGAGACAGAAGTGTGGTGTCTTTTAGGTAGCTGCCGCGGGGAGCCACCATCTGACATCTGTAGCCCTCCCCCATGGTTCTCTCTTCCCTGCCCAGCCACGCCCATTTTACCACTGACCCTCAGGTCTTCTCACAGTGGGTGTCTGACTGCCCAGTTCTGGAGCCTGAAACTCCAACCCAGCAGAGACGAAACTCCAAGTCCGCTAATGTGGAGATTGATTTCTCTGGCATTTCAAAACATCATATGGATTCTTTATCTTTGATTTCCTGCCAGGAAACATGGAAAAGTTAGAGTTTGTCTGTTGAGAAGAAATGTTAATTGGGGAACAAGCTGTGAACATGTTGTTTATTCAGGATACCAATTAGTATATTTGGACACATGGGATTTTGAAGCAAAGAATAGGTAGGAGTCTTTCAGAGCTCGGCGAGGGCCAGTGCTGCTGTTATGGTGGGGAGAGTTTGGTTCCTAACCCCCACATACGGAGGCTAATAACTGCCTGGAACTACACACCCATGGATTTGACCATCTTTGTGGCACTCCCACACACAAAAGAATGTATATGTGTTCTCTCTCTCTCTCTCTCTCTCTCTCTCTCTCTCTCTCTCTCTCTTACACACACACACACACACACACACACACACACACCTATAATGTTATCATTCCAAAACTGCCAAATCAAAATCTCTAGTTCCCATTACTCACTCACAGGAGGCCTAAGAGACAGACACGCTCATCAAGTGGCAGCAGGGACTCCAGGCACAAGTTCTGAGACAGCGAGCCACAGACATGCTGGTCCCTTCAGCACGGGCCGCCTTTCATATGGGCCTCAGTATCCCTGGCTTCAGCCACCTGTGGGCTGAAAATACTTAGGGAGTAAAACTGCATCTGCATTGGATGTACAAGGATTTTTCTCCTATTGCTAGTCCCTAAAACAGTGGTTCTCAGCCTTCCCAACGCCGCGGCCCTGGAACACAGCTCCTCCCGCTGTCGTGACCCCAAGCATAAAGTTATTTTCATGGCTACGTCACAACTGTAACTTTGCTACTGTTATGAATCGTACTGTAAATATCTGTGTTTTGTGATGGTCTTGGGTGACTCCTGTGAGAGGGACCATGACACAGATTGAGGACCGCTGTCCTAAATACTTTAATGTTCTTTGCCTGGCAATTACAGTATGTTAGGTACTACACATAATCTGAAGATGATATAAAAGGTAAGAGAGGCTTTTGTATAAGCATGAGAGAGGAGAGAGGGAGAGAGGAGAGATCAGAGAACTGACATGTAGATTAACAGCCAATTTATCACGTTCATTATGTTTACCTTGCTATAAAGATGATGGGAAATTTGAACATTAACTGGATATTTGATTATGTTAAGATACTATTGCTATGTTGTGAAGTTTTGACAACAGCATTGTGGTTAGATATTCTAAACCTAGTACTTTGCAAATATACATTGAGATTGTTTTTGTTTTTTGTTTTTTGTTTTTTGTTTTTGAGACAAGGTTTCTCTGTGTAGCCCTGGCTGTCCTGGAACTCACTCTGTAGACCAGGCTGGTCTCGAACTCAGAAATCCACCTGCCTCTGCCTCCCAAGTGCTGGGATTAAAGGCGTGCGCCACCCGTGCCCGGCTGAGATATTTTCAGACAAGAGACCCTGGGGCTGGCTAAGAGGCCTGGTTGGTCAGGGTGCTGGCTGCACAAGCCTGGCGGCCTGAAGTGGATCCCCAGAACCTGCACACAGAGCAGACCGCAGTAGGATACGTACCCGTAATTCCTCCCTGTCTACCTCTGAGGGGATGTGGGAATCCGAGGGGAAGTCACAGGGCAGACATCTTGGAATATGCAATGGGGCGGGAGTAACTGGGGACCCCGATTGGCAAGATGGCAGGTGAGAGCTCTCTCTCCAAAGTTGTTCTTTACTCTCTCTCTCTCTCTCCCTCTCTCTCTCCCTCTCTCTCTCTCTCCCTCCCTCCCTCCCTCCTCTCTCTCTCTCTCTCTCTCTCTCTCTCTCTCTCTCACACACACACACACACACACACACACACACACACACGAGAGAGAGAGAGAGAGACAGAGAGAGACAGAGACAGAGAGAGAGACAGAGAGAGACAGAGAGAGAGACAGAGAGAGACAGAGAGAGAGACAGAGAGAGACAGAGAGAGACAGAGAGAGACAGAGAGAGACAGAGAGACAGAGAGAGACAGAGACAGATCTTGGATTTGCCTCAAACAACACAGTAAGGAGGGATGGTAGAGGCTTATTTGACACATGATAGCCACATACTGACCATTAATCACAAACTGTATTGTATTAAAGCAAAAATTATAGAATCCAATGTTGCCTCTAGATTTTTGCGTGTGTTGAAGGAACAAGTCATCAATAGCAGAGGCTTCAGTTCCCGTGCGTGTCTCCACACCTTCTCAGTCCTCTGGGTGACTGTGAGCAGCCCAGGCCTGGCTGTGCAGTGAAGGCTGCTGTCTGCCCTCCTGGAAGACCTGCCCTCTGTGCAGGTCTCAGCCCCTCTCCTATTCCCCTGGCTGCCTTCCCCACTGCTTAGTGTTAATAGGAATCTTAAAACAAATTCAAACATCTTTTATTCAAAGCGATTCACTTCTTTCTCACTCCAAGCTAGCCATGACATTTTCCAGAAGCTGTCACAGGAAGCACAGCTCCCTCCCACCCCCCACAACAGAAATACTCTCTTAACTTTACCATCAAGGCTTTAGGCTGATGTTAAATCATGTTAAATCATGGCCACAATGCGCTGTTTGTATTTTAGCTAAAGGAAAGCCTTGTGATAGATGAAATTTGGGCCTAAAGCTTCTATCTATATTTTATTTACAGACATGAAACTTTGGGCTCAAATGTTTCTGAACTCATGAAATAATTGGCTAAGAGGGGAAAAGTAATAGATGGTAGATAGATAGATAGATAGATAGATAGATAGATAGATAGATAGATAGACAGACAGACAGACAGACAGACATTGCAGAGAAGAACAAAGGTGTGTGCCTGTTGCAGGAGGTGGTGCTAATTTTGCACCCAAACTGAGGGGGCCAAGCGCCTTGGTGGTAACACAGAAGCTCGTCGTCATCTTGACTGAGTCGGTGGCTTCTTGGGGCAGACACAAGCAAACGCTGGGTGAGTGGCAGTTGTCCCTCACATACACACAGGTGGCTGATTCCAGTCGATATGCAAGTCTGCCAGTGTTCAGGACTCCGTATAACGTGCTGTTCTGCATGCACCTCGCTTAGGTGTCTCTTCCCTTGCCCTCGCAGCCGCCTCTGATCATGACCATAATGCCTAGTGTACTCTAAATGTCATGTAAATAGCACTGCAGAAAAGGGGTTGCTTTAGGGGATGATAACACAGGGGAAATGACTGTGCATGTTCAGCATAGGTGCGAGCGATTAAAAATATTTCCAATTCATGGTCGGCTGAATTTACAAAGCCTACTGACATGGAGGGCAGCCTGTAGACTTTAAGTATGTCTAATTGATTGCTTGACAAAAATGCCTCAGTAAAACTTTTTTTTTTTTTTTTTTTTTTTTTGCCGGTGGTGGTGGTGGCGCACGCCTTTAATCCCAGCATTTGGAGGCAGAGGCAGGCATATTTCTGAGTTCGAGGTCAGCCTGGTCTACAAAGTAAGTTCCAGCACAGCCAGGACTACACAGAGAAACCCTGTCTCGAAAACAACAAAGAACAGCAACAAGAAGAAGAAAAAAAAATTTTTTTTTAAAGCAGAAGGATGAAAGCTAAGGGGTAAAAAACAAACCTCTATTAAACAGAAAAGGCCAGATATATATGCAGTTTTCAACAAATTATCGATGAAAATAAGGAGGGAGAATTCACAAATAAAAGGTGTAATGAGGGACCTACATATCAGATACAATATGCAGGTTAACTTGAATTCAGGCTCAATCAACTGATCATAAAAGAACATTTATGGAAACATCAGAAAAAACATGCACACAAACTGAAAATTTGGTCATGTGAAGGGACTGGTTTTTAAGCACTGTAATGCTACTATAGCTTGTCTTTATAATTAAAACATGTTTCTTCTAAATTATTCATATATGAGATGTTTTCATTGCTTCAAAGCAATCTGGGGGAGTTTCTCTGCACTCTAAGGAATCATGAGATTTTTTGGTATAAAACTAGCACACTAGGTAATTTCCTAGCTGCACAGTGATATCAGTACACTCATCAGAACATGATATCTTCTTGCATCAAAATACACTAAGCATTGGCAGTTGTGGATAATATAAATCATCACTGTTGGGGTGGCTGTGGACACAGACATAAAAATAAAATCCCTAGCAATTTAAGACCAACTGTGTACATTTCAGCGATTATCGTGGTCAGAAAGTATCAGTAATACTTGTTGACAACAGCACCTCTTTTTGCTTACAAAAATTAGTATATTAGGAAATTATTATATTCCTAATACCTGGCAGAGTACTAGTCACTCCAGAAACATTTGCTGAATGAAAGACACTCAAAGCTCTGAATGAGGGTAAGGCTTAGAAAGTTCCCTATCTCCCAGGGCTTCAGAGGAAGCCCGATTACGCTCACAGGCACCTGGGGAGTTTCACGGCACCTGCAGGCCCAGAGGGTAGGCCAGTCCTCACCTAGGGTAAGACCTGTTGGGATTAGGGAATGTCTTGTCTCCCACCAAAGCGTCTGAGAAAGCTTGAGACCTGGGTTGGGAACAGATTAACTCCAGCTTAGATCCACAACTCACCGCCATTGCTGCAGATCCAGCCAGAAAGGTCTGGCCGGCACAGGACAGTACCCCACCTTCAGAGGAACACTTTGGCTCCAAACGCCAGCCCCACAGGGGGAAAACCTGGTAGAACTTATAAAATGGAACGAAGAAAAATAAAAAAAACTGAGCAGCCAACAAACTAGATGCACAAGTCTCATTGCAGAAAGAAAACCAACACCAAAGACCAAGATCACATCACTAACTCCATCAACAATGGCACCTGGTATAAGTAACCTGGATGGCCTCTCAGACAAAGAATACAAAGGAAGGAGTATGAAAATCCCAAACAATTCAAAGAAAATATATCTGCACTCCAGGAGGACGAAGACCAAGAGATGGATGGGACACGGAAGTTAATCAGAGACATGAAAATAGAGACAGGTGGCTCTGATGGTTCATAGAGTGACACTGTTAGAAGGTATGGCCTTGGAGTGGGTGTGTCCTTGTTGGAGTAGGTGGGGGGGGGCTATAAGACCCTTATCTTAGCTGCCTGGAAGCCAGTATTCTGCTAGCAGCCTTCAGATGGAGATGTAGAACTCTCAGCTCCTGCTGGACCATGCCTGCCTGGATGCTGCCATGTTCCCACCTTGATGACAATGAACTGAACCTCTGACCCTGGGAGCCAGCCCCAATTACATACCTTGGTCCTGATGTCTGATCACAGCAGTAAAACCCAAACTAAGACCATGGCTGAAGAAGCAAAGCTGAGGTGAGGTTGGACATGAAAACCCAACAGGCCAAATAAGAACCTCAGTGGGAAGAAGCAGGATGGGTCCTGTAGGAAACAGAGGGTGGAGGGTGAACATGGAGGCAGAGGAATCAGATTACTGGGTAAAGGTCAGGGACGAATTTCAGATGAAATACTAACAGAAAGTGCAATCTCTAGGACCATGAGAAGACCGAATCTTTGGATTGTGGGCACAGAAGGAAGAGGGCATAGCCAAGCATTAGAGGATGTTTTCAAGAAAATCTTAGAAGAAAAGGTCCAAGAGACCTAGGGGGAAAGATGCCCATCCAGGTAGAAGAGCTCCAGATGAACAGAACCAGAAGATAAAATCCTCATGACATTATAGCTAAAATATTTATAGCCCAGAGTAAAGAATGGGTGTTAAAAGGTACAGGAAAGAAAAGTAACGAACAGGGCAGGCCCACGGTCAAAGCACGCGACCTTGTCTGTGTGTGCGCGCAGTGGCGGGCTTCCCTTTTCTGCATCTGAGAACCATCCAGACCAATCAGTCCTATTCTCTGGGCTGAGGTACCTGGCTGGGACCCAAATCCTTTTGCTTAAAGAAACCACTGCAGCTGCCGCCTGCCTGGTTTCAGCTTTCATCTTCATGTGTGAGCATCTGCGTCTTCATACAAGAGGGTGGCCAAACTGATGGAGGGGCTTTTTCAAAGCAGACCTGAGGGTAGTGCCTGGGACTGGTGAACACCCCATAACACAACGAGATAGCAACATTCATTTTAAGTCTCCCAACTGAAACAAGCCAAGGGTCTGATGGATTCCATACAATGTTTCTTACATTATTCTTTAAAGCAGAAAGGAGAAAATCTCTTCCCCATACTTTTTTTACAAAGTTTCATCAGCCTGATACCAAAACTAGACAAAGGCCCCCCACCACCACTGCACCACCAAACACATCTCATCATCATGAAATATAGGCCAATCCCCCAACAATGAACATAGATTCAATTTTTTTTCTTTAAAATTGGGAATGAGTATTTTTCCGCTATACAGTATATTCTAATCATGTTTTCCCCCGTCTCCTCTCTCTTCCCAGACCTGAAGTGGAAATTTCTGGTTTCTTAACTCAGTTGGGTCACTCGATGTTTTTCTGGAAGCTGACCTGTGAGAGGGCTCGTGATGTTTTGAAAGAATATAAATGGAGCCTCACAAACATTTAGAGGATGCTCTTGCATTGCTACACCTTACGATGCTTTGCTGGCCTTTGCTTTGTAGAGAGAAACACAGTGAAGACCTTCCTCAGCCTGGCTTTTGCCGGCCGCTTCCCCTGACTCGCGGCTGCCAGTTCCTGTTTGGTGTTTGCTACTGAACAGTACTGCCAGGATCCTGACAACAAAGAGTGGAATCGCCCCAAGGAACCACACCCCCTTTCCTACTAACCTTTCTTTTTCCTTACCTCTCATCGGTTGGCTGGAAGGGAGGCGGGAGCAATGCCTATTTTCTCTTTTGTGTTAGAAAACAAACAGCCAATATAAAAACAAACCAAAATAATACAAAGCAAACAGAGAAAAAAGAAAAACAAAAAGCATGAGAAACACCCCGCTACACACACACACACACACACACACACACAAGCAGAAAACATGATAGATAAGCAAGACAGATAAGGTCTTAAAAAAAAATGGAGTCCAAATGAAGCCTTGTGAGACAAGAACATCTTTTTTTCTTTTTTTCCTTTTTTTTAATATTTTCTATATTCTTTGTTTACATTCCAAAGGCTTTCCCCTTTCCAGTCCCCCCCCATATGTCCCATAAGTGCTCTTCCCCCCCCATTCCCCAATCACCCCACCCCCACCACCATTTCTCTGTTCTGGTACTCTACTACAAAACCGGATTTAGTCTTTTCCGGACCAGGGTCCTCTCC
Organism: Apodemus agrarius; assembly: GCA_964023405.1. Lineage (NCBI taxonomy): Eukaryota > Metazoa > Chordata > Mammalia > Rodentia > Muridae > Apodemus > Apodemus agrarius. Next base: position 4,944,636 of record OZ030014.1, read on the forward strand.
ATCCCTTTTCTTGGGAATCTTTTGCTTACATCTTTTTTTCTTAAGATTTATTTATTTTATGTATGTGAGTACACTGTAGCCATACAGATGGTTGTGAGCCACCATGTGGTTGCTGGGAATTGAACTCATGACCTCTGCTTGCTCCAGCCCTGCTTGCTTAGGCCCAAAGATTCATTCACTATTATATGTAAGTACACTATAGCTGTCTTCAGACACTCCAGAAGAGGGTGTCAGATATCATTACAGATGTTGTGAGCCACCATGTGGTTGCTGGGATTTGAACTCAGGACCTTTGGAAATGTGCTATAGTTTTATTGTAGACAAATAAATATAAATAGCAAATCAACGACCATGAAATAGTAATATATCCACAGAACACTGAAAAGAAAATCACTCTAATAATTGACCACAAAGAAAATATCAAAACACACTAAGGGGTAGAAATCATAAAGGCTAAAAGTGTTTGATCTTGACACTTTGCCTACAGATATTTCTTTTAATTTAAAAATAAAAGGAAGAGAAAAATATCATATGATATACAGATTATAAATGGAGAATTGTTGTACCTAAAAGACCTGTTTAATGATTTAGACAATCTGGTGTGTTTATTTTTGTGCTCCCAGGAGTAATAACGATATATGTCTGACTGGGTCCAACAATATAAGAGGGCTCACGTGAGCTATTGTACCACAGTTTTAGCAAAAAGAAGCTGTGGACTATGTTTATCCATCTCTGTGTCTGTATCAAACAAAAATAATATATAATAAATTCTTATCATGCTCTGAAACAGAAGAAAAAAGAGGGTGAGTCGATCTGCATCAGGACCTCTGCACTGATATCTCGGCTCCCAGCGTAGCGCTCTTCCGGGACTCCCGCGCGTGCGCGATATCGTCGCGGGGCCTGACTCCTGTGCCTTCTCTTGGGCTCTTGGCCTTCTGTTGGCTTGTCTTACCCAAGTTTTGTCTTATATTTTGTTATTTTTTGTAAATGTATGAATGAATGATTGAGTGGGTGAGTGAATGAATGACTGCCAAGCCCAAGGGTAACGACCAACCACTGGGCTGTCATTCACACCCCCGGGAGAGGAAAAGTCAGCTTCCTCCCATAGTGACCCTGGGCACATCAACCGCTTCGGAGCAGGCCACATGCTCAGGAGCAGCTGACCGGCGTACGGTGGCCTCCACAGCTTTTGTGTGCTTTAGCTTGGCTAGAGTTTGTTGTTTTGTTTTGTTTTCCTTTTCTTTTGGGGTGTTACATTTTATTTTCTAAGTTGGGAGGCATTTGTTTGTTCTTTGGGCTTTTGGTTTATTTGTTTTTGAGAAAGAACTTAAAGTTGGATGGGTAGGAAGGAGAAGAGAATCTGGATGAATTTGGGGGGAATATAAAAACATATTTAAATTTAATGATTTTTAAAAAATAAAACAATAATAAGTAAAAGTATAAGCAAAAAAAGAACGAAAGAATGAAAGGAAGGAAGGAAGGAAGGAAGGAAGGAAGGAAGGAAGACCAAGCCAAAAAAAGAGGGCGGCAGAGAGGGCTCAGGGAGAGCACTGGCTGCTCATGTTGGTAACCCAGGTTCGGGTCCCACCTCCCATGATGCAGCCAGCTACCACCTGTAACTGCAGTTGTAAAGATCCAGCGCCCTCTTCTGGCCTCCACTAGGCATTGCATGCACACGGTGCACAGACATACATGCAGGCAAAATGCTCCTATACATAAAATAAAAATAAATAAGTCCTTAAAATTATTGAGTCCGTACTCAAAGTTATCTTCTCATAATAAACTTGCCCAACTGCTATCTCCTGTCACTTCCCACAAACCGTCAAGAGTCGTTATTTTTACTGTTACATCTTCGCCTCAGAACAAAAAGGAAAAGGAAATTTTTCTTAGCCTGTAAATGCTGAAATATTTGCTTGATTCCAAAGTATATAGTGGTTAGTATGAGGAAAACATAGCAATGCTTTGCTTTGATACCAAATAAATACATGCTCGTCAATGAGTTCAATCAATGTAATGTAAACAAAAAAGGAGAAAAAACCTTAGTTGGTACTCTCACAGATTGATACTCAGTTTACATTTTCCAGAATAAAAATTTAAAGCTAATTTCATGATGCTATTGATTCATCCCTGGGTTGTTGGCGCCGTACCATCAAGTCAGAGGGAACTAGGGAAGAGCCTGGGTGCACTGACCTGGTGTAATGCGGATTACAAGTGGAAAGAATCCTTGTGTTCGGTCCCTGGGAGGCACGTTCTGGAACGCCTGCAGAGTGCATTCTACAAGAAAGCCCACTGTCTTTAAAGCAGACTAAGGCACCCGGCATCCAGGAGCACCAGGAGGCTTTGTGTGCTGATACTTACCCTGAAATAACAGCCTGTGGTGAGGACAGTGAGGATTGCTCACTGTGTGAGCAGAGGGAAGGACCTATCAGGCGCTCTGTTCCTGCGCCTCTATCTGGGTCAAGGGTAATGTTTTTCCTCAAGGAAAACTGGTTTAATGGTTCCAATTTTGAAGCACACCCTGATGTAAGCTACTATAAAAAAAACTTTTTTTTTTTTTTAATGAAGAAAAGTAAGAAGAGCACAGGCTCCGTCTGATATTCTCCGATGTCTAAGGTCAGGTGTCCTTGCCTGTGTTTACTGTCTTCCTCACTTTGGACTGCATTTCCTGCCCAGAAACAGTGTGTCAGGAGTTACTGTTAAAACTGCACGCTGAACTCTCAAAGCTGCATGCAGGAAATGGAGCCCCCATAGGAGCGGGAAGGGATCCCAGAGTGGGAACCCCAGACCACAGCACGGGTTGGGAGCCCAGGGTGGGAGCATCAGACCGCAGCACAGGTTAGGAGCCCAGGGTGGGAGCCCCTGACTGCTGCACAGGTTGGGAGCCCAGGGTGGGAGCCCAGAGTGGGAGCACCAGACTGCAGCACAGGGTGGGAGCCCAGGGTGGGAGCACCAGACCACAGCACAGGGTGGGAGCCCAGGGTGGGAGCACCAGACCGCAGCACGGGTTGGGAGCCCGGGGTGGGAGCACCAGACCACAGCACAGGGTGGGAGCCCCTGACTGTTTCACGGGTTGGGAGCCCAGGGTGGGAGCCCAGGGTGGGAGCACCAGACCACAGCACAGGGTGGGAGCCCCTGACTGCTGCACGGGTTGGGAGCCCAGGGTGGGAGCCCAGAGTGGGAGCATCAGACTGGAGCACCGGTTGGGAGCCCAGGGTGGGAGCACCAGACCGCAGCACAGGGTGGGAGCCCCGGACGGGAGTCTAAGCTGGAGAGGCCCTTGGATCGTAGCTTCATCACTGCTTTGTCCAAACCTCCCCTCCGCTGCTGTCCGCCTTCTCTTCTCTGTGTAGGAGCATGTGTTATGGTGACAGCCTCCAGAACATGAGCCGATTCTGAGAACTCGCGTCTGACTTTGGGGGCAGGGGATTCATAACTTACTAAGCTCCCTACACAGCCACACATTCGCGCAGACACACACGATCACGCAGTGTACATGATCTTCCTTCATCCGGTCATTGTCACTCCCACCTGTCCAGGGCACACTTCTTTCCTTCTGAGTCTGGACCCAGCTGAACGGCAAGTGAGGGAACTACCCGCATGGGCGTTAACGTGACAGCTTTTCTGATAGAGATAGGCAGCACCCAGGGGCAGTCGTCATTGGCTTGGCAACACACTCTCCACTGTCTTTTTCTGCCTCCAAATCTAGATGTGTCAGAAATCCCTAGAATAACTCCATGTAAGCAAGGGCTAAATGAAAAGGAGAAGGTGAGCTGAGCACTAGCCTTCACCGCTCTGGGCTTCCTGGCTGCAGATACGGCTTAACCAGCTGCCCCAGGCTGCTGCTTCTTGACCTCCCTGCCGTAACGCACTGCACCTGGAACTGAGAGCCCCAGGAAAGACGTCCTTCTCCGAGTTGCTTCTGTGGGGTATTTATTCTATCACAGTAAGGGCATAAATAACGAATACACAAACTTAGTACCAGAAGTGGGGTTGTTACTATAATAAACCTTATTGTGGGACTCTTAGGCTCTGGAATTGGCTCACCAGAAGCATGTCGGAAAGTTTGGAACATTGGGCTAGAAAAGCCCCCTGGCTTACTGTGAGAAGAGATTAATGAGCCATTCCAGAGGGCTCTTGGAAGACAAAGATGCTGAGAGGAACATGAGAAGCAGAGGTCTTGCTCAGAGGCTTTCCGTGAGGACCTTGTAGAGAACTGGGCTGGAGGTTGTTCTAGTTATCCTCTCTGTCAGTGTCCTGAGAACCTCTATGAGACTAAACTCAAAAGTAATGAGCTAATTTCTTAGAAAGAAAATGTTAAGACAGCATGGTGTTCAGGCTGTGGTACTGCTGCTTGCTGTTCTCGCCCAGATATGCATTGAGAGCAAACAGACATTTAAAAAAGAAATGAACTCTAGCAAGGAAACAAGTGAATGAGTTGAAAATTATGAACGAAGAAGGTTCGGAAGACAGCGCACCCGTAACTGTTGGCGCCCCACGCTCCTGACTGAGATACGGTGCCCTGAAGGCAAGACCTTTCCTGTCTGAAGGACTCCGATTTGTGAAAATGCAAATTCATTTTCAAGCAAAGGGCCTGGAATAAAACTGTCACTGAGGGAGTTCCCTGCTCTAAAACAACTGCCTAAGAAATGGTTGCTCCTGACTTTACCACAAAGGCACACAGGGAGTGTGACAGGGGTCTGAGGGCGCCAGGATCTATCTGGAGCTGGCGGTGAACTAGGCCATACCCACCATTCCTGTGGTACTGGATTTGCATCACAGTTCCAAAACATTGCTAGGTGCAGGACAGTCAAAGCATCCCAAAGCAGGCCTTGAGAGAATCGCGTTGGAGGAGGTTTCTGGGAATACTTCTGAGGAGTAATAATTATCTAGATTTCATTAGCCTTGATGCATCCATGGGGGTTATCACTGTTAACTGAAGTGGGTGTAGGCACCTTGACTGGAGACAGCACCATCCAATGGGCTGGGATCCTGGGCTGGGTATAAGGAAACTGATCTAAGGCCCTGAATTCACCTGTGCTTGCTGACTGTGGACACCATGGGATCCGCCACCATAAACCAGTGTTTACAGCACGTCCCCACCTTAACAGACAGCCACCTTGAACTGTGGGCAAAACGCAAACCTTCCTTCCTTCCTTATGCTGCTTTTGTGTTTTATCACAGCAAAACAAGGAACTGTTACCCACAGAGAACAGTTGGTAAGTAAGTGGAAACCTACGTGGAAGGGACAAATATGGCGGAATTGCTACACAGACACATCAAAATGAGCGGCTGTGTTCTGTGTGCTTTAAAACCTAGAAGAATGACTGGACAGTCAGCACAGACAGAAATGAAACCTCTAGAAACAGAGATTTCAGTATCCAAGATGAAAAACCTACAGGATCAGGTTAACCACGGTCAGACTCCGAAAGCCATCAGTGAACTGATGATATAGCACTGCTAATGATCCAACAGGAAAGAAAGAGACTCAAGCCTGGAGAAGATTATGAATCCTGGGAAAATGTAAAACAACCTAACATACATATGATTGTTCTAAGTGTGATCCCAAGACAGCAAGACTATCTGAAAGGGGGCTGGAGAGACGGTCTAGTGGGCTAGGAGCACTGGCTGCTCTTGCAAGGAACTCAGGTCTGGTTCTTAGCACCCACCTGGTGGCTCAGGGCTGTCTGTAAGCTTTAGGATATCTATTTCTACTGGTCTCTGTGGGCACCGTGTGTGTGTGTGTGTGTGTGTGTGTGTGTGTACACAAAAATAAAAAAGAATATTTGAAAAAATAATGAGCAAATATTTTGCATATGACACAGACTAAGTCACACATGAACCCCAAGCACAAGACACATTGATTAAGCTACACCAATTCTTACCGTAATCCGATGGCTGTCAGCTGTGGGTAAAGGAATAATGTTAAATAACACAGCAGAAAACATACACTGTACAGAGAAATCAGGGCAGGCCTCGCATGTCAGCACGAGGAAGCTGGAAAACAGTGGGGAAATCATGAGACAGGGAAAAGCCAGTATCGTAAAGCTGCAACTCCATCAAGTATCTTACTAAAAAAAAAGCTGAAATACAATCTTTTTTAAATAAAGAAGCTGGAAAAAATGGTCACCAGTAGGCCTGTGCTGTAAGCAACTGTAAAGTATATTTTCTATGTAGAAGGGAAAGAATATAGGCTGGAAACCTGGAACTATTAACTAAGTGGCTAGATAGGAGGGGTGCTGCCAGTGTGGTCTCCTCAGGAGACGACTGATAGCAGAGACACGGTAATATGCTATGGAATCAGCCATCCTTGTGAAGATTAAATATTTGACAGCCAAAGCCCGAGAGCCGAGGAACAGAGGCACACTGTAATTCTCCCATTATAAGTTAAATAGCATAGCGTCCCTTGGAATTAGAGTGTGATGAGCGAAATCATCAAGAATCACCACAAAACAAGCCACAGCTAGTTAGCCAAAGGTGGGATTTTAATTCTTTTGATTAAAAATAATCTGTTGTTATTGCGTGTGTGTGTGTGTGTGTGTGTGTGTGTGTGTGTGTAGGAGTGTGTGCTACAGTGCTCATGTAGTTAGGGGATAACTGTGTGAAGTCAGTTCTTTATCCATGTGGGCTCCAGGGCATAGACCTGGGACTCCAGGCCCGTCCGGGGAGAGCCTTTAGCCATCCTCTGTGGCCTTACGACGGGATCACTGTGAAATGTTCGACCGACCCAGAGGGAGGCAAAAACAAGAGCACAAAGAACAGGTGTCGTGAACACAAGCAGGTGGCCAGACAGTAAGTACTCTTACACACATGCATGACAGGAGACTGACTTACACACAGGCATGAAAAGCAGGAGGCCACCACATATGCGTAGCGCAAACAGTTCACTTAAAAGACAAAGGTTTTCAGACGGTACATTTAAAAACCAACTCTCCTGTGTTTTAAAACGTGCTCTGAAATCTTCTGACCCTCGAAATCCTGACAGCGTCTTAGTAAGGAACATTAAAGTGACCCCTCCCTGCCTGAAACAGTTCCTTCTCCATCCAATAAGCGCACGGTGACAGAAGCTGTTGTGATAGTTTTAGAGACTCTCGGTCTGCTTACTCAGAAATGACTGGCCCAACTGAGGTGAGTGCTGGGTTAACATTTTGTCTAATTTGTTTCCACCTTTTGACCTCTGACCTCCGACCTCTGACTGCTCTCACTCTCCACCTCTTATCCAATACATCGTGAGATCTGGGTAAAAGTTCAGGGCACCAAAGAGCTGTAGTGTGGAGGATTTACATTTCTTTGAACCACCTACAACTGCCCAGCTTCCAAAGCTAAGGCTACCGGGATGGAATCTGCCTTTGCTTACCAGTTGCTCAGCGTTAAGGCTGTCCTGTCTGCGATCACGGACCCCACTTCTGATAACATCTTAAAATGCATCCACAGCCAGTGCCCAGCTTTAAATAGCCTTGAGCAACCGTAGACTGTTGCCCATTGGCTTTCTTGGCGCTGCACAATTCAGTGAAACCTTAAGTTCCCCCGATAACACCCCTCAGCCACCAAATCATAGCCTAATATAGGTCACAAGCAAAACAAAACAGCATAAGCATGTTTTTACCATCCATACGCAACACCGCGGCACCAAACGCGTTTGCTTACAATTCATGCAGTTCTATTTGCATTGGCACAGATCCAACAGGCTCAGGGATCAGTCCCATAACACCATCCTCCTTCCTCCAGATACCAGTTGCAAATCCATGCACCCAAGCTTCTGAATCACCAACTACAAATCATATTTTATACGACTTATATCACATCACAACTCCTCTCCATATGTGATAATTTGGTAGAATGGCCTGCCAAACAGAGGCAAACAGTTTAACCGGATTACTTGTGTGTTGTAAAAAGCAGGCAGGAGCAAGGGCTGCTTTCAGTAGGAAGAGGAAGAAGAGGTGGGAATGGAGCCCCCGTCCTCACGACAAGTGAGGTGCTCCCTGACCTCGTGACCTAGAGTATTATAAGGAGCCTTCATTTTGTAGGCAATCCCTAAATCTTCAGCCTCTCCTGTTCCTGGAATAAGGTGGTGCTAAAAGTTCCAGTCATCAAATCATAGCTGAGACTATCTGGGCCGACCAGTCCCTCTGAACGAGATCACTAAGAGTCACCTCTTAGTTAGAACATGTTCCTGTCACTTGGGAAATCCCAAGGGCTTTAGGGTCAGAAACACAAATCTAAAAAACCCCGACATCCCAGCACTTGGGAGGCAGAGGCAGGCAGATTTCTGAGTTCGAGCCCAGCCTGGTCTACAGAGTGAGTTCCAGGACAGCCAGAGCTGCACAGAGAAACCCTGTCTCGAAAAAACCAAAACCAAACCAAAACAACAACAACAAAAAACCCCACATTTCTCATTTCTGCCTTGGAAGACAGTTGCTTGGGTAGTCCAAACACAAAAAATAATGTCAGAACAGAAGCCACGCACTCCTGTAGCTGAGAAAAGCCACTCACTTGTGTTTTGTCAGTGACCAAATACTAGAACAAAGGATACTTCATCACTTAGGGGAGAAGATGCCCTATGTTGACTTCTGCCTTCCACACATACACATATGTGTGCACAGACACACTCATGTGCACACATACATACACATACACACACATACACACACAATGTGTAGTCAGGCACAGACAAAGAAAGAGAGAGCGAGACACTTAGGAAATTACAGACGTTTTCAAAGCTCTATGCTTGGAACCAAATAATAGAGACTGGATATTACACACACACACACACACACACACACACACACACACACACGTGTTATTAGGTCACAGATTTTTGTGTTGGACAAGCCCTGAACTAAACATAACTCCCTGCACCCACTGGCATGGCCGGCAGTTGGAGAGCCAAGTGTCGGGTCAGCTTGCCTGGGCACCTCAGCGGCTTTCACGTGTTGCCTGAATGTCGTGTTCTGCCCACCTGTTGGCCATGTCCTTGTCCCCATAACAGACCTATGATAACCATGGGAATCAACTTACCCAACCAGCTTTTCTCAGACTGTTGCCCAGCGCCTTGTCAAGAACCCAGGACTGTTCCTGGTGTGTCAGTCACGGTCGCCGGTGTGCTCAGAGTGCTGGATACTGGTGGCCGTTCTCTACAGCAGCGAGTGCTTCTGTCTTGCCTCTGTTCTTCAGTGCTTAGACTTAGAACTAAGCACCTACTTTCCGAGACAGAAACAAGAAAGGTCAGAATTGGAGCATGAGCAGGGGTTGTCTTACCTGTGGTCTTTGATGTCTTTCTAACTTGTACACAATCAGAGTCAAACAGGCACCCCCACTCTGTCCCTGTGTGCCACAAGATGCGAAGGCCAGTCGGGTGCTTCTCACTTATGAGAGACAGGGCAAAGCAGCCCATGATAAGTAAAAAGCCAGCTTTGGAAAGTGATTGCAGGTTAGAATTGTGGCTCTCGTCTCACTGTGACCTTGGCACAGAAAATAGCAAAGAGAATTAAGAGTTCTGTCCAGCCATTGCTTAGTGTACATGTATCTACACGATTCCTGGAGAGATTTCTCAGCTCAGCCACAGGGAGTGGTGTACATAAAGTGAAGTTACTTTGACACACTATCTTCACCTCTATCTATCCTCACGGTAAGCAAACGAACAGAGAGAAATTAACTGGAGTCAAAATGCTAGTGAGTTCAGCAACTTCAAATCCACGGACAGCTAAAGCCAGCTTCAAATGCACGAATCAGGACTGCTCTGACTGAGTCAGAAACAGTCAATTCTACAAAAAAGTTTTATATTTCATTATCTCCTCTCAAGAACTAGAAGGACTCATTGCACAGTCAGCAAGAACCCAGGGGAGTCGGGCAGGCCCGCGGCTAATTCGGCCTGTCTGACAAGCACGTTACTCTGTGGAAGGAACATTCTCTTGAAAAGCGAATGGGGCATTCCCTGATTAGACCGGTTCGTTCCCTGATTAGACCAGTTGGCAGGCCGTGAGACAAGTCCCCAAATACCAAAACAGAGAAATTGAATAAAGGGCATATTCTGATGTCATCAGAACTACCAACCAATGAGAAGAAAGGAATCTGGGAAATCCCGTTATATTTGAAAAATGTAAAAACCTACTTTCATATAACCTACAGGTCAACAACAAAAGCAAGGGGGAGTTAGAGAACGCGCCACGAGCTGTCCATGCAAGTCTGTGGAATGCAGTCAGACAGCGCTTCCACAGACATGTACACCTCTAATAACTATACCGGGAAAAATGGAAACCCCCAGACAAATAAACCAGGCTTCCACACTAAAAGGATATAAGGTGATTAATACAAACTGAAAGAAAGTGAGAAACTCGAGGAATAGAGGCGATAAGTGATATTAATACAACACAAAACAGAAGAACTACAGAGAAAGAAATGTCAAGAAAACCACAATTGGTTTATTGGTGTTGTGGAAGGGGGTGGGGGGGAACTAAATTTAGAAACCAAGACTGATGGATTAAAGGGGAGGATGAACACATTTCCAAAACTGTGAATCAAAAAGAGAACGCCGCTACTAATATTATAGAAATTAGAAGGACAGATGGGGCTATGAATGATTTTATACCTATTAACTGAACAACTTAAATAAATGGATGAATTCTCATAAAGTTGAGTACAATTTAATTTAGATATAGGGATGCAGACATAATCCATCACCAAAGGGGCTTGAGAGCTGGAAAAACTAATAAAGTTTACAACTTTCCAAAAAGAAATCTCATTATCCAATGGTCTCATTGTTGGGTTACATTAATTAAAGATGTATCTATGTTTCACAAACTCTTCAGAAAAGATGAGGGACAGACCTCCTAATTCATCCCATACCATGTATGGGATGTCACCCCAGTGGAACATGATGCAGCAGCAAAAGCAGATTATTGAACCAGTGACACTCCTTAGTAGAGACAGACCTTACTGTGTTAAGGATAGAACAAGGTGGACAGGATATATCATTATAAGACAGGACTGTCTTAGGGTTTCTGTTGCTGCAATGAAACACCATGACCAAAAAGCAAGTTGGGGAGAAAGGGGTTCATTTGGCTTATACTTCTTCCTATATTGCAGTTCGTTATCGAAGGAAGCCAAGACAGGAACTCAAACAGGGCAGGATCCTGCCAGCAGGACATGATGCAGAGGCCATGGAGGGGTGCTTCTCACTGGCTCGCTCCTCCTTCTTTCTTCTAGAACCCATGACCACTAGCAATGGACTGCCCCCCCCCATCAATCACTGATTAAGAAAATGCCTTACACTGGATCTTACTGAGGCATGTTTTCAGTTAAGGTTCCCTTCTTTCCAATAACTCTAGCTTGTGTGTCAAATTGACACACACTAGCTAGCACACAGGACAAATCTGTTTCCACAGCAAGGATATATGACTGTCTGCAAGCTTGGTGGCCCAGAATCTAGTCTCAGTCCAAGAGATTGAGAACTTAGAACCTAAGGCATCGCCGATGTTAGAGGCAAAGGGTTTGGACTCTACCTGGATAGTCACTGGTTCACGCCCACATTCAAAGGCTGAAGGCTCCATGCCAGCATGCGACAGGAGCAGGAATGAGGAAGCAACTGCATCTGTGGAGGGTGGACACGCAGAAGGGAGACCTGGAGAGGGAGCAGATGTTGCTCATGAGGCCACTGGGAAGGGAGCAGGTGACAGTGTGAAAGCAGCTCACTGGGCGCTGAGCACACGAGTACATGCTTTCTTATAATGTTGATGTCTGTGTGCATCCGCCGTGTCCGCGCATCAACTGAGAGCAAATAATATGTGGGGGTAGACGTGTTCATGTTGAACATACACATGCCTGTTCTTACTGTTTTCTTTAGATAGTCCAGTACAACAATAACATGGAGCTTGTGCTGTATTTGTTCATATAAGGCTTCCAAAGATGACCTATAGTTTACAGGATGGTGTACCCGGGCCATCATGTTATCACATGATGAAAAGACTTTAGCATCTGTGGATTTCAATATTTGCAAGAGTCCTAAAAGTGACTCTTTATGGGACTGTGATAAGGTTATATATTATGTATAACATATGTAGTATTTACATCAATGATATTTCATGTTTTAAATCAAAGTACTGAGCAGAAGGAAAAATGCAGTAAAAAATTTAAGTAAATCTCTAAAGTGTGTGTGTGCATACACATACACACACAACAACAACATGCACAACACACACAACATATGCACAAAACATACCCAACACACAACATACTCATACACAACACATACACACAACACACATATATACATACAATGCACACAACATATACACAACACACATATATACATACACCACACACAAACCACATAAATATACACACAACATACACAAAACACACATATATACACACACCACACACAACATACATACAACACACATATATACACACACCACACACAACATACATACAACACACATATATACACACACCACACACAACATACATACAACACACATATATACACACACCACACACAACATACATACAACACACATATATACACACACCACACACAACATACATACAACACACATATATACACACACCACACACAATCCACAGATGTACACACACAACACACACAACATACATACAACACACAACATACGCACGACACACATATACACACATGAAACATACAACACACATAATACACTCATGTGCATGTATACATCCTAGAATATCTTGGTGAAGTGAATTCCAGACAAAGAACAGATAATTTAAAAATGATGATTTTGATATGGATTTGTCCTCTGGGACATATCGACTATGCTATACCTTTCAACTGTTGGTTATTTGAGTTGTTGTATGGAAATAGCCTAAGAGAACAATGTCTTGGCTGGGAGACCGCTTGGGTTAAGGTGACTGCATGCAAGGCTGAGGACTGGAGTTCAGATCCCCAGAAGCCCTCGGGTATGCTGGCTGCAGGGTGGCGGCTGCCTCCAATCCCGGAATCGAGAGCAAGCTGGCCTGCAAAAGCCACAGGAACAACCTCCAGGTTTGACTGGGAGATCCTGCCTCAGTAAATGAGGGAGAGGAATGGGCCTTTACACCACACTCATGCACAACTGTGCAAATGGTAAAATGTGCACACATACACGTCCACATCGCACAGAAACACGTGTTTGTCCTGTTCTCTCACTTTATGGAAACGATCAGCAGCGTTCACCTGTTTACCTGGCACTAACTGAGGGAGAGCACTATGGATTCTATAGCATAGAGGACCCTGCTGTTCTTGGCTACTGAGTGGGAGTGCCAGTGTGTCACCACCTGCTGCCTGTACCATCAAGGCTTCCCAACCGTTTCACGTGCCTGTGGTGTAACGGTGATGACCACACGCGCCTTACATCACAGCTCCTTGTGGTGTAACAGTGATGACCACACATGCCTTACATCACAGCTCCCTGTGGTGTAACAGTGATGCCCACACGTGCCTTACATCACAGCTCCCTGTGGTGTACCAGTGATGCCCACACGCGCCTTACGTCATAGCTCCTTGTGGTGTACCAGTGATGCCCACACGCGCCTTACATCACAGCTCCCTGTGGTGTAACAGTGATGCCCACACGCGCCTTACATCACAGCTCCCTGTGGTGTAACAGGTGATGACCACACGCGCCTTACATCATAGCTCCTTTAATTCCCACATCTCTGATGACCACACGCGCCTTACATCATAGCTCCCTGTGGTGTAACGGTGATGACCGCACGCGCCTTACATCATAGCTCCCTGTGGTGTACCGGTGATGACCGCACGCGCCTTACATCATAGCTCCTTGTGGTGTAACGGTGATGACCGCACGCGCCTTACATCACAGCTCCTTCCCACATCTCTACCCTTGGGGCATCTCTTCAGTCTTGGAGTTCTGATACTTTCCCCAAGCCCAGACGACTGCCAGGATCACATACTAGTGCATGCTCTCAAAGCCTTGTTCCTCCCCAGTCATCGCCTGCCTGACATCGGCCCCACCCCCAGTCTCTGCTCAGCCTCTCTAGGTGCTCCGACCTATATACTGCTACAGCCATTCAGGATGCTGCCTGAGTGTGCTTGCTGTGCTCCTAGACACTGACGGCGCTACACAGATGGCCCGCTTCCTCCCATCTCTTCCCAGCTCCAGCCTCAATCTCTGCTTCTGAGCTCTTGTGGTAAGACACTCAAGAAACACCTGTGAGAGCGCAGTGGTCGGTGTTTTCCACGGGTGCTCTAGAAGGCACGATCAACCTGGCTCCTTGTGCCATGTACACTTCATACGCAATAGCCTGTGTCTTCCACTGTTCACATTCAAATGTTCCAGTTCCTTTTGGCAGAGGGAGGAGGGGAGGGAGGGAAGGAGGGAGATGGAGAGGGGAAGGGGAGGGGGAGGGGGGAGAAAGAAAGAGGAGAGAGAGAGAGAGAGAGAGAGAGAGAGAGAGAGAGAGAGAGAGAGAATAGATATAAATCTCTCAGCATGGATTCCATCTTGGCAGCCAGAGACACTTTTCTCTGGGGCTTCTGTGCATAAACAGCCCAAGCCCATGCAACAGTGTATTTTTAAGCAGTCTACACACAGACCCCCTTTGTCTTTTAGAAGAGCAGCAGAGGTTCTTTCTGTCCTGCAGAATGACAAAAGACCCACTGGCTCCCTTTCAAACACGCTAACTGCCCAGTTTCCAAGTTGCAGTTCAGGCCCACGTTTGTGCCTTTAAGCACAGAGTCTCACTGCTAAAGTCTCGTATTAGCTGGTGTGAACGGACAGCAGCTCCAGGACAGGAGGGACGGAGGTGGGCTGGCACATGTCAGCTGCCCCTCCTCCTCCCCCGCCCCACCCCCACCACGGAACCATCTGTTCCCAGGGGCAGCCAAGGCTGGGCCCACACTTGAGATTCCAGGGCCAAGGACCCAAGCCTAATTTTTTCTTTGACTCTAAGGAAATGTGATCCTTTTTCTTCTGTCGATATGAGAGTGAAATTAACAGCCATCATGTTTCCAGACAGGTGCACTGAGGGCACAGCTCCTTCTGAAATTCCAGATAATGGATGTGGTGGTACATTTGGTGGTGAGGACCAGTCAGGTGTCCCGGTGTACAGCTCCCATGTCTTTGGCTGTTCCCTCTTTGAAGGACATTTGTGAAGCATTTAAGGTGACAGTCACCCATGGGCAGCCTTGCCGACCACCTGAGATCAGCCTACCTTTCCTAGGGCACACACCTAGGTGACAGTTTAAATGGAATGATTTAGACTATAGGCTGGCCGTAAAACTGTGGGTCAGTTGTGACTCCAAGAGGCTCCGTTTACCTGCAACACATGGTGAAAGCTGCACCTTGTTAAAGGAGACTGTGCACGTGTGTGTGTGTGTGTGTGTGTGTGTGTGTGTGTGTGCATATGTACATATCCATGTATATGCATATCTGCATACAGATGTCCTTTGCCGTCCATGTGTCGGATCCCAGATGGGATCCCAGAATTCCCAGATGGCCGTGTCCTCTCTCCCCTGAGCAGTGTTTGAATATAGCCCTTCCTTGCACATCTGCCTGGATGTGCATGTCCAGCTGATGCCTAATACCTGCTGTGACATAAACGCTATGGAATCCTCGTCACACTGTATCGTTTAGGGATACAGGGATATCGTTTAGGGGCAATAATGACAAGGACATGTATGTTCAGTATAGACAAAATGTTTTTCCTCAGTTTTTTTTTTTTTTGTATTTTGTTTTGTTTTATTTTTTTAAAATCAGGGTTACTTGAATTTGAGGATACAGAGACTGATCCAAACACATGTCTGTTTCTAAGGTTAAAGATGGGGTTTCTTGGAATCATCAGAGAGTACTCTGGCCAGCTCAGTGTCCCCATGACAGAGAGGTTCTTTTTCTTAACTTCACAAAGTCACAGTAGGAGCTGGAGAGCCTCATCCAGGGTAGGGTTCCAGGGACAATTCCCAGCAGAAAGCCATCTGTCAGCAGTAACCAAAGAGCTCCTCCCAGGAGCTCCCAGCTGGCAAAGTGAGTGCCTGGCCCTCTCTGAGCTCAGAGCTCCTGCTTGTGGTGTTCACTGGTGTAGCCTGAAGTCCTGGGAAGTGTAGTGTGGGGTGGGTATCAAGGGCAGTCCACATACCATCCTCCACAGCAAGCTACAGGCTCTCTGTGGAAGAATCCAGCAGTCAGGGCCCCAGCCAGTGCAGAGGAGGAGTGAGTACTCAGGGACCAGGAGGGGTGAGGAGCGGAGAACTGGGCTGTGGGTGAGGGCAGGGCAGCAGGGGATGCATATGGAAAGCAGGCAGCCTCAGGGCAGCTGTAGACAGGGACTGCAGGCCCTGCCAGTAGAGCTGGTGGACTGCTCTCTGGTGGCCTGGGGTCATGTAGAGATAGGCTTTCTCTTCTTGACAGCCTGTGCATCCATGCCAGGCCGGGCTCTCAATCTGGACCCCGAGCTGCAACTGGGTCTCACAAACTCTAGCACAATGGAAAGCCTGGTCCAGCCTTCTTGGCCCAGACTCCTGGATCGAATCACAATTAATCCATATTAAGATGCACAGAAAGAGTCAAGGGCTTCATGAATCTCTCTCAAGCTCCTTGAAAACTTTGGTAGTGAGTTTCCAAACTCTAGAAAGTAAGAACGCTGGGGCTGGAGAGATGCCTCAAGAGATTAAGAGCACTGATTGCTCTTCCAGAGGTCCTGAGTTCAATTCTCAGCAATCACATAGTGGCTCACAGCCATCTGTAATGGAGTGTGATGCCTTCTCTGGTGTGTCTGGAGACAGCTACAGTGTAGTCATCACATATATCAAATGAATAAATATAATCTTGGAAGAAAGAAAGAAAGAAAGAAAGAAAGAAAGAAAGAAAGGAAGGAAGAAAGAAAGGAAGGAAGAAAGAAAGAAAAGAAAGAAAAGAGAG
Source organism: Apodemus agrarius (assembly GCA_964023405.1). Taxonomy (NCBI): domain Eukaryota; kingdom Metazoa; phylum Chordata; class Mammalia; order Rodentia; family Muridae; genus Apodemus; species Apodemus agrarius. Next base: position 4,961,528 of record OZ030014.1, read on the forward strand.
AAAAGAAAAGAAAAAAAGAAAAGAAAAAGAAAGAAAAAGGAAATAAGCACGTTGCTTTCCAGCGAGGATGCTAGCAAGATGGCCTCTAAGACCCTTCCTAGCACAGAAAATCCAGACACTGCTATGAGACTCCAAGTCTTGGCTCCCAGAAAGACTCTCTGAGGGAGAGAGGGAGGCACTGGCAGACAGGGAGCTAGAAGCCAGAGCACGGGCAGCCTGCAGTCAGGGCCCAGTTGACGAGGCTTGGGTGTTGGAACGGGGACCTTCATCGTGGAGCAGACAGTGAGTCATCCCTCTTAGATGGCTGCAATATCACTGCAAACGCAGCTGATGTCCTGAAGCAGCTGGTGGGTTCCCAGAATCACGTGACATAAGCACTGGTGGGAGTTGGGGAAATCTGTCCACTTTCATATAGGATTTGATTTGGGGCTAGATATTTTGAAAATTATGAATCAGGGTTTAGAGACCAAAACTGGTTGAGACCTTGAAAACAAACCAACAAAACTTCTGTGAAGAACAGATAGGATCCTGGCAAGGTAGGTTTTTGTTTTGCTTTTTTCCCCAACCTTTATTTGGACTTCTGCTTTTTTTTGGGGGGGTAGATGTCAGGGGTGGGGGAAATCCAGTCATTTTCTTGAGCTTAAAGAGCATTCAGGATTCAGTGTCAGTATTCAGCATGCTGAACATGAACATCACATTCCTAAACATTTCTTATTCTGATTCTGGTGATATCACCATGGGCCTGAAGGTCTGTACATCACCAGCCTGTGGTCCCCTTGTCCACGCATTCAACCAACTTTGGCAAGGGAGGAAAAAAAATCCCCACGAGCTGCTTCAGGACATCAGCTGTGTTTGCAGTGATGTTGCAGCCATCTAAGAGGGATGACTCACTGTCTCCTCCACGATGAAGGTCCCCGTTCCAACACCCAAGCCTCATCAACTGGGCCCTGACTGCAGGCTGCCCGTGCTCTGGCTTCTAGCTCCCTGTCTGCCAGTGCCTCCCTCTCTCCCTCAGAGAGTCTTTCTGGGAGCCAAGACTTGGAGTCTCATAGCAGTGTCTAAAAAGCACATCTATCCTAAACAGGGGTGGGGACCCCAGCACCTCTGCTTGGCCTCTGTGTCTGTTGTTCTTTCAATGCCAAGGAAGAAAGCCAAAGTGGAACAAGATTGGTTCTAGGTACTTAAGATGGAGTCAAGAGGGCATTGTTACATCAGGTCTCAGGATTGCAAGGCAGTGCTGGGCCACAGGTTCATCCTCTCAGGCCCACGGGGATAAACCGTTTCCTGAATCCTGTTTGTTCACCTTCTCTGCCCTCCCATTCAAGGGCTCCTTTCCCAAGCTACACAGAGAAAGCCACTCCACTGTAAGTCTTCCAGGGCCAATCATGACTCCTGGCCTGTGGTAAATACCACAGCCATCTCATTAAACCTCTGCTTGCATCTGAGTTTTCCAAGTTTGCAGTTCCAACTGGCCTCCACTGAATCTAAATTTCTTTGTCCTCAGCTAAAGTTGAGTTCATCCTCCGTGCATGAGTATTTTGTGTGGTGCTAGGATTTTCTGGGTATTGTAAGTCATCACAAATAATCTGAAGCAAACAACAAGCACACCGATGAAAGCATGCCCGTCATTTCTAAGATAGAGCCAGAAGGGGCCAGGGAAAAGGCTCAAGTCCAGAGAGTCAGAGAAAATGCCCTGCTGGGCCAATCCAGCCAAGCAGTCAGCAGTCAGCCTTAAGAGTTCTCTTTTCTTTTCTTTCTTTTTGTTCTTTCTTTCTTTCTTTCTTTCTTTCTTTCCTTCCTTCCTTCCTTCCTTCTTTCTTTCTCTCTCTTCCTTCCTTCTTCCTTCCTTCCCTTCCTTCCTTCCTTTCTTTCTTTCTTTCTTTCTTTCTTTCTTTCTTTCTTTCTTTCTTTCTTTCTCTAGCCACTGACTACAGAACTGCCAAGTTGGACCTGATGGCTGGCTTTCCATAATTACTCCATGTTCCCCAGTCAGACCCTGGAGGACACTCTTGACACCAGCTTAGCCTCTTCCCTCCTAGTTCACCCTAATCGCGTCTTCATTTTCCAGACACACCAAAGCTCACTCTAGCTTGTACACCCATCCAGGTCTACACTCTTATTCCTTTAAATAATTTACATTTAGTTTATTTACTGTGCATGCACATGTGTCATGCTGTGCATGTGAAGGTCAGGACACAACTTGCAAGAGTCAGCTTTGTCTTTCCGCAGGTGCCTTTACCCTCTGAACCATCGTGTAGATCCTTAGTTTCATTTGAGGATCACGGCTAAGAGCCTGAATCCCTTCTCGGCGTACAACTGATTGCCAGGCATTGGAGTACGTTAGGCATTACCACAGAGGATCGCCGGCAGTTGCTCTTGCTCTTTGTTCTCGAGTTAAAGTTCCATTATTAAAAATTCTTTCCTGAGAACTGCGGAGATTGCTTGGTTTGTCAAAACCACTGGTTGCTCTTCTGGAGAACCTAGGCTCAGTTCCCATCACCTCATATGTTCACAGCTCCTCTGGAGTTCACAGATACCGGGCATGAGTCACACACACACACACACACACACACACACACACACACACAGAGAGAGAGAGAGAGAGAGAGAGAGAGAGAGAGAGAGAGAGAGAGAGGTCCTTACGTACCAGGCATTGTAGCACATGGTGCATGTCTTTAATCCCAGCATTTGGGAGGCAGAGCCAGATGTCTATGAATCTGACACCAGTCTAGTCTACATAGTCCCAGGACAGCCAGAACTACAGAGAGACCCTGTCTCAAAACAAACAAACAAACAAACAAACAAAAAACAAAAACAAAAAAAACAAAAACAAAAAAATCAAAAACAAAACAAAACAAAACAAAACCAAACCAACCAAACAACTAACAATCCTCCCCAAATACACACTCATAAGTAAAATATTCCTTTAAAAAATTCTCTCAGTTTTCTATTGGCAAAATATAGGGGCTATGTTTGTGGACTATATGTGAAGACTTTTTATATAAGGAACTTCAGCATCATCTAAATTCAGGCCCTGGAGCCAGTTCCCTGTGAGGACCAAGGGATGATGACAGTTCCAAGTATGTGCTCCAAAGCCTAAGACTCTGTAGTCGGCCACCGGTGTGGCTTGCTTGGACTCTACACAGTTAGGTGGGGCACCTTGAACTAGGGTGTTGATACATTGTAGCCAAGAGAACAGGACTTGCTATAGTTTCTCTGGAAACCACCATGCTATGGTAATAAAGGGGATAAGAGACAGAGCAAGGCTTTAGAGCCTGGGCATCAAGTGGGAGTCCAGTCTGGTAGTGCAGGCCTCAGGGCTTACAAATGCAGCGTGCAGCATTAACAGAAAATGGCTGCCCTGGGCACCACTGGAAGAGAGGCTTACAGAAGGGACCTAACTGTGCTAGAGTGCAGTTGATTCTGCCTCCCCCAACTCTGCCAGGAGGCTGGAAATTCGGCCTCTGGGGAAGTCAGAGAGTGCCAAGACTGCAACACCAGGCCCAGCAAGGGGTCAGGGCTTTAAAGCCATAGGGACCATGTGGGTGGGAATTAGAGTACTTCCTCTCAGCTTATATATCAGGCAGTCTTCAGCTGCTTGGATGCTAGAAGCGTCTCATAAGTCCCAAAAAGAAAGATCTGAGGTGTTGATGTCATGTTCTATAGCTGGCTTCTATTACTTTGTGGGTTCTTTTCCCCACCCTCTATCCACCCCAGTTTCACCCCTGTCACTAGATAGGAGAAAAGGAAGGATAGAAGGGAGAGAGAGATCCTTGAACCTAATTTGTTTCCTTTTGTTTCTTCTCTGAGCATGACTACTAACAAACCACCACCACCCCACCACCACCACCACCACCACCCCACCACCACCACCCCACCACCACCACCCCACCACCACCACCCCACCACCACCACCCCAGAACAACCAATAGCCACCCACCTTGCCTCTCAGGCCATAGCATTTATATTCCCCTTTGAAAAGTTCCCAGAATTCCAAGTGTCACATAATCACAGAAACTATCTGCAGCTGGCAAAAAGCATGCCTCTCCTAGAGCATAGGGCAAATCACAGTCAGCCGCTGAGGTCGGCCATCTCACACCTGGGATAAAAATGAAAACACTTTCTTATATTTCTGTGGTTTTTAAAGAAACCAAAACTCCACAATATTACTTCATTTCCCTTTTCTGTTTTAGACATTGATTGTGCTGTGAGTAGCAGGAAGTTAGAAACAGAGATGTTTCCAATTAGCTAAGTGCTTTTCCAGTCAGTGGCCAAGGTTTCCAGGAGACCTCCTCTTGTTCTTTCTACTGGAGTGGCTTTGCCTTTAATGTAGGGACACAGTAGCAGCTGAGTAATCCTGTAGCCTGTGTTAAACTGCATCTCTCCTTCTACATAAGCCATAATTTTAAGTTCTCCTTTGAAATCTTCATTTATAATTCCTGGATGCACAATGACCTCCTTGCCAAGGTCATCCCTGCTGTCCCGGAGGGCAAAGCACCATAAACTCCAATAGCTATTTTATAGCATTGAGCTTTGAGGGTTGGAGTTTACCCATGGCCAATGGCCATGGTAATTTTTGCTATGGAGCCCTAAGGCAGGCCCCCAAAGCCATTTCCTATGGTAAGAAATTACCTTGAATATCTCTTATGGATCTGCACTCCTGAACCCAACGGAGGTCTCTGCTGAATCTCTCTCTCTCTCTCTCTCTCTCTCTCTCTCTCTCTCTCTCTCACACACACACACACACACACACACACACCAGGAAGCCTAGGTGTTCTTTCTGTTTGAGATTTAGGAAAACCTTACCGCCTAGAAATGGCTTGTTTACGTTTCTGGCACAAAGTACTGTATTTCTCGAAGTTAACCCCAGGCCTTTTGAGATCTGAGGGTTTTGGTTTGGCCACAGTCTCTTTGCCATTGACTGTATTTCCCACAACTGAAGCACCAGGCATTTTGGCACTGGAAATCTCTAGCTGTAGCTTGACCAATATTAGCACGGCACATGTTAGCACTGATATCGGTCGTGTCCCTCACCCACCCGTCCACAGGCACGGCCCTGCCTTTAATGGCTCAATGACATTTCTGCATTCAGTAGCTGCCTTTTCTGGAGGCCCAGGTGCCTATCAACAGCTGCCTTGTGTCAGGGCCTGACATGGCTTTGTTCACAGTGGAGACAGACCTTGTTTCCATCTTCAGTGTCACTTTGCCAGAGGCCTGGATTCGAGGGCTTGCTTGTGATCCCAGCTCAACCAGGAGGTGGAGGAACCGTTAAGGGCTGCAGCCTGCGGGAGGACGGTGGACTCGCTGGGAGTGTGCCCTTGGAGAGGACAGTGGGACCTTGCTTGTTCACCCAACCTAGCCACCAGGAAGATGTAGCTCTTGCTACCAGGACGTTCTGCCTGCCTAGGTCCAGTCGGAACCAGCCAGCTATCAACGAACATTAAAACACCTCTTTCCATCTTGAGGGTGGCTTGTTGGTGGTCTTGTGTGTTTGGTGTGGTTCTGGGTATTGAATTTAAGGCTTGTGCCTCACATATGCTCAGAAAATGCCCTACCATGAAGCTGAAAACTGTGGCCTCATTTTTTTTCTTGTAAGTAAAGTCTTTCTAAGTTTGTCAGGCTTATCTAGCTGTGCCTGCGTGTGTGTGTGTGTGTGTGTGTGTGTGTGTCTGTGTGTGTCTGTGTGTGTCTGTGTGTGTGTGTGTGTAGCTGTGCCTGCGTGTGTGTGTGTGTGTGTGTGTGTGTGTGTGTGTGTGTGTGAGATATACATGTGGTGATAGAAGAGCCACATATATGTGCTCAGAGGTCACATGACAACCCTGGACACTCTGCTTTATCATTTTCCATCTTTTTTTTCTTTCTTTTTTCTTTTTTTTCTTTCTTTTTTTTTTTTCTTTTCTTTTTGGTTTTTTTGAGACAGGGTTTCTCTGTGTAGCCCTGGCTGTCCTGGAACTCACTCTGTAGACCAGGCTG
>OZ030014.1:4970000-5040000 GCA_964023405.1 Apodemus agrarius
CTGGTGTAGGCTGCCTGTTTGGTGGTCCAGTGTTTGAGAGATCTCGAGGATCCAGATTAATTGAGACTGCTGGTCCTCCTACAAGACTGCCCTTCTCCTCAGCTTCCTTCAGCCTTCCCTAACACAACAGCAGCCAGCTTGCTTTTGAGACAGTCTCACACTGGGTCTGTTACCCAGCTAATAGGTTCAGCTGACTGACCAGCAAGCCCTGGACATCGCCTGACTCTCCCTCTCTGGTGCTGAAACTGCAAGTGCACAGCACCACACCTGTCTGTCTGCTTTTGTGGGTCCTGGGGGCTGGAGTCATGTCCTCTTACTTGCCAGGCAAACGTCACCAACTGAGCTGTCTTCTCAGCCCTCACAAATGTGTGTAAGTTTTCTTTTCTTTTCTTTTCTTTTCTTTTCTTTTCTTTTCTTTTCTTTTCTTTTCTTTCTGTTTTTTTTTTTAAATTATGTATACAGCATTCTGACTGCATGTATGCCTGCAGGCCAGAAGAGGGCGCCAGATGTCATTATAGATGATTATGAGCCACCATGTGGTTGCTGGGAATTGAACTCAAGACCTCTAGAACAGCAGTCAGTGCTCTTAACTGCTGAGTCCGCGTATAAGTTTTCTATGTTGCTTTTTATGCTTCTACTTTCATTCGTAGCTTAGAGGAGAAAGAGAGAAGTCTAGACTGTGTCACTCTTAAGTGCAGCACTTGGGAGTCCTCAAAATGTGATAGTAACCAGGTCTCTGCTGTCTGGTACCATTTAGTGCTCAGTAGAGATGTTAAGAAAGTCTCCTTAATAAGAACCAGCCATCTAATCAAATGGTGCCTTGCCACATGACTTTATCTCTTTGGTTAAACTCTCCCTTAAATGAGTTCAAATTAGGGGTGCCTAGAAGACTCCCCAAGACAGTACATACTACTCCTATCTATCACTGTCAGAACTTGATGGTGCACGTGAACGGCTGACGACACCACATACTTTCATAAGAGGACATGGCAAAACCAAGATGGCAGTGACCAGCAGGTCTCCACTCCCCACTGGCTTTCAGAGGACAGGAAAGTGCCGGGCGGGCTGCAGGGAGTTTGGGGAATGCTTATATCAAAATGTTTACCCAGCTGAGAAAATCATAGTGATGAGTGTGACCATAGCGACAACATTTTGGGAGAAACCAACCACTTTCTGGCTGTATTTAAGGCCTGCTCCACAGGAAGAAGCCTGTTGAGCATTTTCAATATGCCAAGAACCCATGTTGGGGTGATCCTAGGCCCCAGGGTGAGCCGGTTATTCTGCTAAGTGACATGGAATCAAACAGCCTTCTAAATCTGTGTCTCTACCCACCAAGTGATCAGGCGCTCAGACTTGCCGGTTAGCACATGAACTCACACCCGGTCAACGTGCCGAGGACAAATGTCTGTGGAGTGCTCCGCCACAGATGGGACGTTTATATCACAGCCCCCGCCACCCACAGAAAAGATGTGGTAGAAAGGGTGTCAGAGACAGGGGTCAGGGAGCATGAAGCAGTTGGTAGCTTCGGGAGAGGGAGAGTCAGCGTTTTCATTAAGGGTGTGGCCCCTAGTAGAGCAGCCATGTTGCAGTAGACAGCCCCATGCCCACAAGTACATAGGAAGCATGGGTTGGACTTGACAGGTTGCTGAAAATGGCTGGTCATGGTTGCACAGCTTTAATCCCATACTCGGGAGGCAGAAGCAGGTGAATCTTTGAGTTTTAGGCTACCATGGTCTACAGAGCTAGTCCAGGACATCCAGAGCTACACAGAGAAACCCTGTCTCAAAAAAACAGATATGTAGGGACATGAGATTGGGAGGGGTGGCACTGGGAAGAGGAGTCATAAGGAAAAGAAGGTGAATGTGATCAATGACATCGAATGAAATTCTCAAAGAACTAGTTACATATATTTACAAAATAACAACAACAAAGCAAAGCAAAACGGGCGACTAGTTTAAATTAATGGTAACATTGTGAGTTAGACAAGACTGGACAGCATAGAATCTTGTAACTGCCTGATTTTAGGTTCAAGGGCTGTGTCTAAATTTAAAGCACATGATTGACAGTGCTAGAATGAGCAGATGATCGTTTACCTTAGCGTGTGTAGGCTAGCCTGCCCTTCCCCATCAGAGCCTTAACCACTCCTGATGATGCCCCAGGGAAAGCCGGTTAGGGCCTCTCTGTGACCACCTAGCACACTGATAGACATGCCCCTGACATGGATTGGATGTTTGCATCCCTCTCCATAAGCAGGTCAGACCTTCATCTCTCCGTGTAGATTCTTCATCTGTCTTATGAGGCTGGAGCGGAGTGTGTACGCATTCTAAGCCACGCCCCACAGTTACCTGGCAACAGCCAGGGAGGCCTGACCCACTGTAAAAGGGGCTGCTTGCCCCCTCCTCTCTCTTGTTCTCTCTCACTATTGCCTCCCCTCCCCTCTTTCTCCACGCGCTCATGGCCGGCCTCTACTTCTCTACTCTCTTCCTCTCTCCCTCCCTCCCTTTCAGCAGTATCAGGCACTGGACTATGCATAGGCAAAGTGCCTACCAGACAGCAGCCCCTCTGTAACGAAACTATTGACACCCTGACAGAGGGCCCAAATCAATATCTAGTACCCCCCCCAGACACTTGGTGGGCCTGTGGCACCGGCCTGACCCCCTGCCTGCATACTTCGCTTTTTAACAGTACTAGGGACTTTTGTATTTTGGTTCAGCTGGTACCTAGGGTCATCTATCATGATGAGAACTCATTTATAGATGAATTTGATCACCGTACTCGTTACAGGAGGGAACCTGTAACCCTGACCTTGGCTGTCTTGTTAGGACTAGGGGTAGCAGCAGGGATTGGAACTGGAGCAACTGCCCTTATCCAGCAACCCCACTACTATAATGAGCTTAGAGCAGCTATGGATGCAGACTTGGGAGCGTTGGAACAGTCCATAACTAAACTAGAAGAGTCATTAACTTCATTGTCAGAAGTAGTGCTGCAGAATAGAAGGGGATTAGACCTGCTTTTTCTTAAGGAGGGAGGGCTCTGCGCAGCCTTAAGGGAAGAATGTTGCTTTTATGTAGATCATTCTGGTGTCATCAGAGATTCCATGGCAAAGCTTAGAGAAAGGCTAGAGAACAGAAAAAAAGAAAGAGAAGCATACCAAGGATGGTATGAGAATTGGTTTAATCGGTCACCTTGGTTCTCTACTCTGGTCTCCACCTTGGCCGGGCCTTTAATCATTTTGCTACTAATCCTAACCTTCGGGCCATGTATTCTCAATAGGCTGGTCTAAATTTGTAAAAGAAAGGATAAGTGCTGTCCAGGTAATGGTCTTAAGACAGCAGTACCAGGTACTACAGGAAGCTGAGGGGTCGCTCTAAGATTAGAGCCATTTACAAGGAGAAGTAGGGAATGAAGAATAAAAAAATTAATTAATTAATAGCTATCTGTAAAGACACGGGCTTGTCACCTTTTGTCATCTTGGGCCTCCGCCCCCTGCAGGCGGCGGTTCCGGAACTCTAGAGAAAAACACCCCCCACCTCCTCCTGGGACTCTTGAGAGAAAAACAACTCTCTTGAGGGAAACAGCTCCCGGAATAACCACAGGGGTCCCAACAGCCCCTATGGAATGTCCCAAAGCCCCAGGAATGTCACTTAATGTAACACATAGTAAATAGTAAATGTGTGACTTTAGACTTCCCCTATTTCCTCCCCAGTCGTCCCCCCTCTTTTATGGTTTTTGCCTTTATAAGCTTGTCACAAGTTCAGGTGGGGGTCGAACTCCTCTACCCCTGCGTGGTGTATGAGTTTCGACCCCAGCATGCTGGCCTGAGATCTCGTTTAATCCCATCTTCAATAAACTTCGTGTGATCACAACGAATTTGGTCTCAGTGCCTTACTGGGTGCGTGCTACTCCCGAGACTTGAGTGAGGGTCTCCCTTCGGGGGTCTTTCAAGACACCCCCTTCCCCCACACCTCACCACATCTCCATAGACCATATCCCCCCTCTCTTTATCTTTTTATGAACACGCTACGGAGTACATGAGGCTGGAGAATTGAAAAGCGCGGGGATGCCCTTCTCAACCGTTCAGGAGGCTGACAGTCCAAGACGCAGCAGATTCTCTATGATAGGGTCTGCTGTCTACCATCTTTGCACAGCAGAGGTGATCACACTGAGAAGACGGAAAGAGAAGGAAAGAGGGCCTGACCGTGCATCCTTTTTTCAGAGTGACTCCTGAGATACCTGTTGGCCTCTGAACTCCAAGCCTTGGGAACTCTGCCAGGCTGTGGCATTTTGTTACAGAAAGCCAGGCTGACTAAAATACCCCTCACGCCGCTCCCACAAATCTACTCTACAATCAGCTCATGTCCTTCAACAGAAGGTGGCTGCCGAATTAACTGTGTTGTTTGTGTGTGAGTTCACTAAGTAGCCCAGGTTGGCCAAGAGCTCATGATCCTCCGCCTTGGCTTCATGAGCTGGGATTGGGGATACAGCACAGCTTTGGGTTTTTTTTCACGTGCAGTAACAGTCATTGTCTGTGTAAGATTTTACTGGGACACAAGCAATCTGCTCTTATGCTCATTCCCAAACTCTACATTAAACCACAGAAAATAGCCACTCAGCATGGCTTCCTGGATCCAGGGGCGGGGCGGGGCGGGGCGGGGCGAGGCGGGGCGGGGCGAGGCAGGGCGGGGCGGGGCGGAGCGGGCGGGCGGTTCGTGCGTTCATCTTCTCGCTGCCCATTGGCTGAGTCAGCTCCCTACTGTCAGCTCTGGGCTTCTTTCCAAGTGTCCTTTACGACTAGTAGCAGAGGCGGTTTTTGTTTTTGTTTGTTTTCTTATACTGACTGCTTTTCTCTAGGTTTTAGAATCTTCGAAGTTTCCCGGTCAAAGAGTCCACACCATCTTTGGCGTTTATAACTAAGGGCATAGCGACAAAAGCCACAACTACATCCGTGGCGATGCCAAGTGCCCGCGCCCAAAGTGCCGGAGAGCTTGAGTCGCCCTGGCCCGCCAGGAAAGGTCTAGTCATTGCTCTATTCAAACGACTTTGCGAAGCAGGCCTTGGGCTCACTTTTCTTCTTTCTCTGCAGTACTGGTCCGGTCCGTGCTGTGACTCAGAAATCGCTTGGCTTGCTGCGCTTCCAGTCAGAACTCTCCCACTAAAGACAAGTCTCAACCCCCCTCCCCGCCCCCAGCTCTTTGCCTATTGTCTAACAGGAAGTTCGTTGCGTGGTTAGTATGGTTACGCTGCAGGAGATTTACATGGATGAATTGTGAAGGAGAAGCAAATAGCTCAAGAGGACGGCTAGGAAGCACTCCTTCCTTCCCTCCTTCCCTCCCTCCTCCAGGCACGCTCCTGAAAGGTGGCGGTCACAGCCGGCCACCTAGCGGATCCTCCTGGGAAAAGTGCCCGGGGCGGAGAGACAAGAAAACCATTTCCCAGTGCAAGGGATGGAGGCCAGCTCAGAGACTGGAGCTCTCACAGGATGGAGAGCTGCAGATCCCCTCAACTCCTGGAGGGAGGGGGGGGTGCTATCCATTCCCTCTTCCTGGCGTGGGTGTGTGGGAACCGGCCAGGACGAAGGCAGTCGGGCTGTTACTGAGCTGCTGGGGGTTGGGGCCTTAACTTTGACTTAGCGCGGATTCCAGCCCAGAACATCGCCCTGCCCCCACCTCGCCTCAGCCCAGGGCCCCACATTACAGGATGTTGTTCATCCAGCAACTGTTAGCTGAGGCCCCGGCGTGCCATCCAGACTGAGTCAGGAGGAGGGAAGAGACTAGGCCGGCAAGACCTGGGCGTGGCACAGGTAGGTGGGATTTGAGGTCCCAAGGTCATGAGAAATATAGAATGAGGGATTTTTCGAGAGAGCGGTAGGATGTGGTTTCCCACTGCACCGTTCCTTATATTTAAACAAAACAAAACACACATAGGCAGTATTTAAAAAAAAAAAAACACAGTAAGAAATATATGCTGGTATGAAACTGCCCCTTATGTAATGTGTATGTAACATGTAATATATAATATTAATCTATCTAATATAGTGCCACATATAGCAAATATATATAGTGAGACTAACAAATACAAAAAATATGGAATAAACAAGACGTTCGTGCTTCCTGTGCGCATGCCCGCCCCTTCCTGAGCAGCTGCCAATGTGCGGCTTAGTTCCTGGGGGTGTGATCTGAGGCAGACTGAGAAGAGGGGCGCATTCCTCAGTGGGGGCTTTTAGGAAGGGCAGTGGGAACTCCAGATGGAGCCACTGTTGTCCCTGTGAGAGGCCTCTGTCATAACAGTCTTCTCTCTGAGTCTGCGGGGACGGGGTCACAGACAGAGCCTGTGCTGCCTTACGGGGTCCCTTACAGAGCGAGTGGAGCACCATGTTTGCACAGATCCAGCCTGCATCCTCTGTGCTCCCTGCATCCTCCGGGTACTCCCTGCATCCCTGGGTGCCTTAGATTCTTGGTACCTAGATCGCCATGCTCTGGGCAAGCAGGGCAAGAGGAGATCCCTGCACCTTCAGTCCTGAAGCACTTTCCAGAGACTTTTGTTTCTTACTTAGTCAAAATTGTCTATGTGGAAAATCCAGATGCGGAGTTTTGATGGTTAAGACCAGTTCTAGTTTCTAGTACTCCTCATAATTAGAAAGAGAGAGAGGAGAGGAGGGAGAGTGAGTGAGAAGGGGGAAGAGAGGGAGAGGGAGGGAGAGTTAATCCACTCCAGATACCTGGCTCCCTGTTAGTTTCTTTTCTGGCTTGACCACAGGGTGAACCCAGGGCTGTGAATCATAAGGCTCGCTGCACGAACACTCTGTTCCAAGACCCTGAACTCTGAGAACTTTTCATGTTGCCTTCAGATCTTCAGGCAACTCGGTATTTCTCTGCTCCTGCCAGCCACGAAAGGCAGGCTTGTGTTTATCTATAATTGTGTGTGTGTGTGGGGGGGTGTTTAAATGCAGAAGCGGGCCCTTAAGTCCTGCCTGGTTCAGTGACTCCTTCAGAGGCTTCATCCTCTGTAGAGTTCCTGGACCAGTTAAGTGCCCTTGCCCCTGAAAGTGTGTATTTAACAGTCCCCACCGTTCCGTTCGTGGTTGCCAGCTCTCTGGCCGTGTGCTGCTCACACTGCCCAGGGAATGTGGTTGCTCACGGTCGGCAGGCTCAACACCCAGGAATGCAGAGAGCTGTAGAATGAAGGTTCCAATATCCACCATCCCAAAAGAAACTCCTATCTGTGTGAGTGGCTTCAGAGCCAGAGCCTGTGTGCTCAGAGGACAACTCACCCACCGCCGAACCCCGCTCCCCACACAGGAAGTCTGGTTTATACCTCCTCTGCAGAGTGCCAGCTCGTTCCGGGAGGAGACTGAGCTGTCTCTGAGGTCAAGCTGCTCAGGCAGGACAAACATTCTTTCTTGTGACTTCCCTGCCACTTGTGACCAACAGTCAGCATATGCCACAAAACCATCTTAGCTGGGGGTCACTCTCTGGCTCTGGTGACCTACTTTATTCTGAACACTCAAAAGTGCCAAGTCCACTGCTGGCCTTGGACGCCTTCCCATCTGGTCTCTCCCCTGCCCCAGGCTCTCTGTGTCAGTCAGTCAGGAAAGGAAAGGTGCTGTGTCAGGAAAATGACACCCCCAGGCCTTGGTGACTTGACACAGGAAGAGTTTCCGTCTTCCTGGTGCTATGTGTGCTATGTGCTCAGTACAGTGAGGGGGGGATTTCTACAATGAAATTGTAGAAATTGTAGAAACCTCTGCTCTACCTAGGTAGATGGGCCTCCTCCGCCCACAACACCACGGTCACAGTGACACAGGGAGGAAACAACGTGGAAAATCACACAGAATCCCACAACGTCTGCTCATGTTTCAACAGCCCCAGCAAACTTGCCAGCCGTGCCTGACCACAATGGGCACAGAAAAGGACATTCCTGCCATCTCCCAGAGGGACAGAGACTGAAATAGTCGAGGATGGCTTTTTAAAACTACCAGACTATCTTTAAATCAATAATGCATTTGAACTTGGGCTCGAGTGTCAGCCACGTTGACCTCAGCAGACCTTCCTGACTCTTAGGTTTGCTTCTCCCGTCCATGACAATACTCACAGTCACAAGGGGAGGAATTCCTGACTGTGGAAGCCAACCGCCACTTCCTGCCAAAGGAAGGAACTTCTCATCATCCTGGGAGATCAGAGTCACTTTGTTAAACGAGGCTTCCAGAGGATTCCCGAACACTCTCTTAATCCAACAAGTTCATTCGGCCAGCCAGGAAGCATGCCTGAGACCCAGATCATGGGCTGAGGACCCTGAGAGGTACTGAGGTGCACTCTTAACACCTCTGGAATACCTTGGACACCACCGGGAGACACTGATGGGGAGCCGGGGAGTCCCACGGGAATGTAGGAACCGAAGCCCAGGGGCAGGTTGCTGATGGGGGTAGGCGTGGGTCATGCCTTCTCACGGACTCCCAGAAGCCATGGTTGCCCTAACAAGACCAGCACAACATCAAGCAGTCAACATTTTAGCATGCCTGGAGGTCGAGGGAGCCCCTACCCCAGCTACAGTGCTATTGTCAGTTTAAGGCTATTAGAGGAAGGAGATTATTTTTTAAAATGTGAACCCCTGGAAGGCCAACCATGCTCCAATATATTGGTAGCAAAAATTGGACTCAATAGGTTACTTTAAAAAAAAAAAAGGCACATCGGTGGGTGAAGGAGCACCCTCATAGGAGCAGGGGGAGGGGGAGAGGGCTCCGTGTGGAGATCAGCCCTTTACATCTGAATACAGAGTTCAAACGTGGGGAATCAGGGATTGACGGCTTCAGAAGAACTGAACACACGTGACTTAGAAGATGAAGGAGCCAGCGTGGTTAGGCACCTGGAGGTTAGAAGCGCTGCAGACAGGCCTTGGCTGACAGTCGTCAAGGGAGTGAGACCCCAGTCCTGTGACAAGAACAGAAATGAATTAGGAAGGAAATGGAGCCTTCCAGCGCCTCTAGATGAGGACCCTGTGCTCCAGTGTGGGGACCCTCAGAGCCACCCTGTGCTGGGCCTCTGAGCTGCAGTCCTGAGGGCTGGTTGTCCGAAGCCACTGAGTTTGCAACAGCCGTGATGCCACAAGTGGTCAATACAGTGGGAAGCCACCCAGCATGCCGGAAAGACAGCCATCGCTTAGGACTAAACAAAAGAGGCGTCAAGAATGAGGGCAGGAGCGTTTGTTTCATCACTGACTTGTTCTGACCTGCCAGAGACATTTGCTTCATTGTTATTGCTTTATGTTTTTACATTTTCATGTACACACATGTGCATACACGTGTTCCTGGGTATACACAGGCGAGTGCATGCCATGGTGTGGTGCGTGTGTGGCAGTCAGAGGATGACCTGGGGTGTCAGTACACACAGGCTCTCTCTTGCTCACCGCCGCCACACATGCCGGGCCAGTTGGCCCACACACTCCTAAAGGTTGTCCTTTGTCTGCTGTGGAATCATGGAGTCACAGATGTACATATACTATTACAACTGACTTCACATGGTTCAGGAGGTGCAAAAACTCAAGCCGTCCTGTTCACACCGCAAGCTCTTCACCCCGCGAGCCATCTCCCTGGCCTCTGCTTTCGGAGTCTTTACCAATGGCTTTCAACCTTCCTTTTTTTTTTTTTTTTTTTTAATTTTTCGAGACAGTTTCTCTGTGTAGCCCTGGCTGTCCTGGAACTCACTCTGTAGACCAGGCTGGCCTCGAACTCAGAGATCCGCCTGCCTCTGCCTCCCAAGTGCTGGGATTAAAGGCGTGCGCCACCACTGCCCGGCGCTTTCAACCTTCCTAATGGCGAGACCCTTTAATACAGTCCCTCATGTTGTGGTGACCCCAACCATAAAATTATTTTGTTGCTACTTCATAACTATAATGTTGCTACTGTTATGAGTCTTAATGTAAGTATCTGACATGCAGGATATCTGATATGTGACCCCCAAAGGGGTCACAACCCAGCCCTTGAGAATCACTGCCCTAGACAATCCCTACTGCCTGCAGCTGGGGTGTGGGGGCAGGGCTGCTCCTTTTGCCTTGCTCCTGTTAGGCGGCTAGTACCTGGGAGTGCACACACATGAGAACTCTCCTGAGGCAGCCACAGAGCAGCAGAATGGAGGCCTGACCCCAGGGCCTGCCACTCCAGCCTTCCTCCTTGTTGGGCGGCCTCTCTCGTGAGGTTAGGGCCGCGGATGTGCTAAGACAAGCTGGTTGGCTTAAGCCTTCTGAAAGCTTTGTGGCCGAGCTCTGGGGAAGCCAGCTACAATCAACCACTAGCAAAGGCTGCCAAGTCTTGCCCAGAGTGAAAGCCAAGCTGATCTGACGTCACAGATGCCACGGATGGCTGCTTCCTGCCTCGGCTCCGGTCTGAGCGGAGGCTGCTAGGACACCATGGCTTGAGCAGGATGTTTGTTTTTTATCATTGTAGAGTCTGGAAACCCAGGACTGAGCCGCTGTGTCTACCGCTGCTTTGGTTTCTTCGCTGGCTTACAGACAGACACCTCACTGTGCCCGCGGTAAAGGACAGGTGGTAAGCATTGCCCTTTCAAACTTTTAATACGAACATTAACTCTATCACACGCTCCTCACTTTCCAGGATCTACGACTACCACTCAGGCAGGGATTAACTCCTCTCCGTGTGGATTGGCCATGAACATCCAACCCACAGCACCGTCACATATGTGCCTCTGTGCCCTGGTCAGACTTCAGGTCTGCTGGAGGATAGATAGACTGTGCCAAAGCTGCATAATTGGAAAGGACCCAAGAGATCTAACAGTAACAGTTTAGAGATGTAACAGGGCTGGAGAGATGGCTCAGCGGTTGAGAGCACTGACTGCTCTTCCGAAGGTCCTGAGTTCAAATCCCAGTAACCACATGGTGGTTTACAACCATATGTAATGAGATCTGGCACCCTCTACTGGAGTGTCTGAAGACAACTACAGTGTACTCACATATAATAAATAAATAAATCTTAAAAAAAAAGAGTGGAAAAAAAAGAATGTATACCTCAATGCTAGTGTATTTGCCTAGCAAGCATGAAAGGCCTTGAGTTCAGTCCTGAGTGAACACACACACACACATACACATGCACACATGTGTGCACACACAGACCAGACACATATACACATGTACAAGCAAGATTGCATTCTAAGTGTGTGTGTGTGTGTGTGTGTGTGTGTACACTCACGCACGCACGCGCATGCGTGTGACCACACACATACACCATGGCGCAGTGAGTTCACAGGACCACCTTTGGGACTCAGCTCTCTCCTGCTGTGTAGGTCTCAGGGATCAAACGCCTTCTCCTGCTGAGGTCCCACACTCTGTTTCTCATCAGTACTCACCCGGGTCATGTGACGCTTGCTTCAGCGGCGGCAGAGTGGCAGGCAGGCTGGGCCACCAGGCACGTTGCACAAGGCCACATGAGCAGGCAGAGACACAACAGCGGGCAAGGACACTCACAGGCACGCACGTCCGGTTTATCTTCACGGGCTGCTGCAGCTCCTTAGTAGATAGCTGCCTTTCTCAACCTGGAGCCTGGCAAGGCATGTGAACAGGTCCCTGCACTGTTACTTTAAGGACCTGTTCGCTGAAGGTAGAGCAAGCCACAGGCCAGTGATAACTCTATTAACGTTTGCCGGCGTGTTCATTCTCCAGTCCCTGGGACAAATTCTTGACAAGGAGCCACTTGAGGAGGCAGCATTTAAGATTGGGAGAGAATAGTCCTGCTTTGTGGAAGGGAAGCCGTACCGGCTGAAGCCAGCTGGGTCGTGCTGACAGGAGTGTTTGCTATCTGTTTGTGGGAACACGACGGCTCTCTCACATCTGAGTGGCAGGACAGAGGCAGAGACCTCAGGAGAACCAGACTCTAACCCATAAGCTCCCTCCCTGACTTAGCCTCTGGGTCTGTCAGAGTCTGTGTCTGTCCCAGTGTCAGGAAACAATGGCACCAGCTAGGGACCAAAGGCCGAGGGCCCATGAGGGTCATTCCACATTCGAGACATGACGTCCAGTGACAGGAAAATAGGGACAGCATCGGAAACCTTTGCACAATATTTGTTTTTCCAGATACCAGATATGCATTAATAATGATAATGATAATGATTAATAGTAATAATAATAATATAGTTGTCCTGTGGTGTTTACGGCATTTATTTCCCACAATGCAGCCAAGCATATCTTAGAAGACTTGTGTCAACACTGAACACTCACAGATGATTTTCTCTTCCTTCCTCTGTAAAGAGCTCAGGTGTGCTATATTGAGGATTTGGCAAGATGGTGTCCGGTCTATAGGAGTTAGCATTGGATGAAATGCTACACTATTTTATATTGAGATTCAAACATCCAGGGGTGTCTAGAAATCCTTGAACCATAACACTGTGGGCACCCAGGTACTACAGTTTGGATCCAGAATGTCTCCCAGAGGTCTATGTGTTAAAGACTTGTTCTCAGCTTGGCCCTATGAGGAGGTGGTAGACACATCACAAGGTGGACCTAGTGGGCAGTCTTCTGTCATTGGGGATATCCCCTTAAAGGGGACATTTAAAACTGTGAGCCAAAGTAAATTCTTGTCTCTCCAAGTTGAGGCTCGGTATCGTAACAGATGGCTGACCAATGCTCCAGAGAACTCTTCGGGTAGATGATGGATGTCCTTTGCTCCTCTCTGAATTCCTGTGGCTGATCAAGAATAGCTCACCCAACCTTGCTCATTAGATCTCTCAGAAATTAGGAAAAGGAGGTTTATAACCTACACCAGTTATCAAGCTTTTATTTTTGTCCTCCTAAAATTAGTGTGGGGCTCAGAAGCGTAAGTGTGTACTGTGGTTACTTTCCTGTTGCTGTAATAAGATACCAAGACCAGGGCAACTTAGAGAAGAAAGAGTTTATTTAGACTTATGGTTCCGGAGGGGTGAGTTCTCCACGGCAGGGAATCGCGGCAGCAGGTAGCTAAAGCAGAAAGCTCAAAGCAGGGTACGGGGAGGGATGGGGGAGAGGGAGAGAATAAAAGCAGCAAGAGTTTGGGGCTTGAGGTGGTTCAGTGGTGAAGAGCACTCTCTGCTCTTCTGAAGGTTCTGAGTTCAATTCCCAGCACCCACATGGCAGCTCACAGCTGATGCCATCTTCTGGTGCACAGATAGGCAAATACTTAAAATCCATAAATAAATGAATCTTTTTCTTTTTTTTAAAAAAAGCAAGACTTTTTATACTCTCAGAGCCCACCCCAGTGACACTGTTACTGCCACAAGGCCACATCTAAACCTCACCAAATAGTGTGACTCATTGAGAAGCAAATGTTCAAATATTGCTGGGGGCAGTGTCATCTACCTTTGATATCAGTACTTAGGAAGCAGAGGCAGGAGGATCTCTGGGAGTTCAGCCTGGTCTTCATAGTGAGTTCTAGGTCAACCAGGATAACATTAGAGTCTGTCTCAAAAGGAAAAACAACAACAACAACAACAACAACAACAACAAATACCACACATGCGCATGTACACCCCCCCACACACACAGAGAAGTACATGAGCCTATTCAAGGAATTTCTCATTCAAATTACTTGTGTGTGTGTTCTGATAATATTAACCTTTGAGAATTTAAAAAAAAAAAACTTTATTACTCTTTGTGTTTTTTTGAGACAGGGTTTCTTTGTGTATTTCTGGCTGTTCTGGATCTCACTTTGTAGATCAGGCTGGCCTCAAACTCAAAGATCTGCCTGCCTCTGCCTCCCATGTACTGGCATTAAAGGCGTGCACCACTATACAAAGAGAGCTGGGAACCAGTCCCAGAATTCCCCATTCTGGTTGTTTTTTGTCTCCCCTCATTCTTACCGGGTCTTCAGCTCCACGCTACAATTTAAGCACTGAACAGAAAAGGCATTCTGAAACTTCACAGGAGGAGAGAACACATACTCAGTAGAAAACGGAAAAGAAAATGTCTTTTTTTTTCCGGGAGAAAAAGCTGAAAAACAGTGGGGTCTGTTTGCTTGCTGTCAGAAGGCTAAGCCCCAAGCAGGTTAATCCTAGCAAACACTGCCTTCTCTAAGCGGTCCTCCTGCGGGCCCACATGGCGTCCCGTGGGCCTTCATTAGGTCCTGTCCAGAGAAGACACTTGTGCTTACCTGGCTGCTCCAGTGAGCCCAGGAGGGCTGCCTGTCTTACGGTACATGGGATCTCTTGTGGACTTCGCATCAGAACTGAAGGGTGGGGGAGGGGAGGGGAGAGGGAGTAAAAGAAAAAACATAAAATAGCATAGTGAATAAATAAAATTGAAAGTCAAATACAGTTTCTCTACTGTTATGACACTGACTCGCCCTCCCCCCCCCATCAGGGTCGCCCTTTCAGCTCACTGAGCTGGAGACCCGGGTCTTACCACTGTCCCACACCGCGCCCAGTGGCTCACAGGTAATTAACGAAGATGCCTTGCACAATGATGAGCCAGTGTAAGGTCTCGGCCTCAGCATCGACATGGCTCCGTCAGTGGCAGCTTCACGATCCCCGTGGCTGCTAATACCATTTAAATGCCCACCACAAAAGTTCCTATATTGGAAAATTTAAACCCAAAGTCATGTTACTGTCACTTGAGGTGAGTTCGGGGGAGTTAAGTAGAGGTAGATATGATACCCCATGAAGACACTGATGTCTGTGACACACCTTAGCAGGCTCTGTCACCACCTGGTGCCCCTGCGATCATTCAGCAGAGACCCTCTGCTGGCCCATGCTCTTAGACCTCCGTCTCCCCAGAGCTGCAAGTCAATCAAATGTCTCCTCTGTATTAATCGCCCGTCTCCGCCATTTTGTTATAGCAGCAGGGAATAGACTAAGACAGATGCCCGCTAAGATGTTAAAATGAATTCTTAATCTCTGTCTCAACAACGGGCTTCTGGTTTAGTGATCGGAGACCAAATTCTTCGCAGCCTGGTGCCATTCCTTCCGTCTCTGAGGCTGATTGTCTTACAGACACCCATTCCTACAAGTGGTGTTCCAGTCAGGATTAAAAGGGAAAATCTACAGAAAGGTCCTGCATTACAATATAACAGACATTGGAGAAACACAGAGGACTGCTTCAGGAAGGATCGGTAGCTCTAAGCAGGAGGCCGTTCCAGCTCTGTTCTATTTTCCACATGCCTCCCCCTTCCTACACATGTCAGACACCCAAGGCTGAATCAAGCAGCATTCGGGCCCCAGCCACAATGGACAGGAAATGGTGTCTCTCAGTCTGCATTGGGGACACTGCAGCTAAGACAGTCTTTGATTGCTTTTCTGCAGCCTCTGCTGGCTCCACGCTGTGTGCAGCCTCCCAGCAGGCGGAGCAGAGGAGTCCATGAGGGAGGACTTCCAAGCCTCTCCTCTTCCCCTTCGCAGCTGCCCTTTACTCTCCCAATGAAGCAACGGCTTCAGAATCAAAAGCCATCTTCTGGGGGGTCCCGATAAGTTGAACGATGTTAGTTTTGACTCCCCTCTGCAAAGCTGTCATCTCCATAGAAGGTGTCAACTGAGTTAACCAGGCAGTGTTTTCTTACTCTGTGAGGCAGGAAACATCCAGATTCTGAGGTGAGCTCGGCTCCCCAAACCTTCCCACAAGCAAGATAGCAGATAGCATTCACCTAATGGGCGGATAGAGCCTGCTGGCCTCAGATAGCCTGGTGTCAGGCACCTTCTCCACGGGTCTAAATGGGCAAGAACGACCTTGGTCCTTATCTCATTCTGTTGACTTTAAGAGAGCTAGTAAGAGCTATAAATATCAAGGGAGATCAGGGCTACATTTATGTTCACCTCCCCAGTAGGTGGCATGACCCTGAGAGATCAGGACCAAAACATGAGGCCGACAGAAGTCTCATGCAGTAGCGCCCTTTCCTCAGAGCGCCAGGTGTGACCTGAGTAAAGCATCCAATCACAAGGACAAATGTCATGTAGCAAGACCATGTTTTCCCAAAGAGGCATGTAACCAGATAATGCTCTCCAGCTGTAATAAAGAATCTGAAGTAAATCGCTGCTCCGCTACACCTGGGAGGGGCATGAAACACATTCCAGGAACAATTCCCCGTTTTGAAGAAAATGAGGTCTAGTTTTCTTGGACTTTTCTCACGAGCACTTAGAAGTCCTCTCCGTTCTGACCTTGTCCCAGCACACATATTTACGTATTTGCCTACACCGATTCATATTTTATATGCACTGTATCATTGTTCTGCCAGCAAGTGTACACAAAGCCAAGTCACAGGGTTACTCTAGCTGTTGTCCAGGGAGGCAGGGAGGAAGGAAAGGCTCACATATATGCAACAGTGTTCTTATTCAGTCACAGAGAATGCAACAATGTTATTGTCAGGAAAGCAGGTGCAGCAGGGGTCATTATCCATGAGCTCAGTGCTCAGCCATCCTGAGAAACGCTCCTGGAGCAGATGGGAATTAACAGACCCACAACCGCACAGTGTGCAGAGACAGACCCACAATCGGACAGTGTGCAGAGACAGAGATGTGAAACACCCTGTCCTAAATGGAATGTCTGAATCAAACCCTCCCTCGGGGCTCAGGGATCTCTGTGGAAGAGGAAGTGGAAAGATTGTAAGAACCAGAGGAGATGAATAACTCCAAAGGAAACGGTGTCCTGCACACACAACAGGACCGATGCAATGCTCATATGAACTCAGAGAGACTGCTGCACCATGCACATGTCCTGCACAGGTCCTAACCGGACAGGCTCACAGCACTGACGGTGAAGAGGACATTGACTCCCACCCTTAACCAAGAAGCCATCTACAGTGAATAGCCCTGTTTCACAGTAGAGCCTCACTGGGTATAAATCAGCCGCACTCCAGGTACAGCCATGCCCAGGAGCAGACAGGTGGTCAGCACAAAACAAACTCAATGGTGTTTTCTGTCTCCTATTGCTTTGTTTGGGCATCTTTCGTCTTGTTGGTATCTTGCTTATATATTTTAGTTTCTGATTTTGATGGTGTGTGTGTGTGTGTGTGTGTGTGTGTTTCTTGTTACATGTTTTTGTTTGTCTGGTTTTAGTTTAGTTTCTAAAGGAAAAAGAAAGGGCATGTTGTTGGGTGAGAGGACATGGTGGAGTTGGGGGAGGGGAAGGTAGAGGGGGTCTGGGAGGAGTTGGGGAGAGAGAGGCATGATCAAAATATATAGAATAAAAGCATGTGTATTAAAAATGAACAAATAAGGCCGGGCAGTGGTGACACATGCTTTTGATCCCAGCACTTGAGAGACAGAGGCAGGCAGATCTCTGTGAGTTCAAGGCCAACCGGGTCTAATAGAGGGACAGGACATGGGGAGCTACACAGAGAAACCTTGTCTCAAAAAAACAAATAAACAAATTTTTTAAAAAATTAAAAATTTTAAAAATTAAAAAAAGAGTAAAAAAAAAAAAAAAGTCGCCGGGCTGTGGTGGCACACGCCTGTAATCCCAGCACTTGGGAGGCAGAGGCAGGTGGATTTCTGAGTTCAAGGCCAGCCTGGTCTACAGAGTGAGTTCCAGGACAGCCAGGGCTACACAGAGGAACCCTGTCTCAAAACACCAAAAAAAAAAAAAAAAAAAAAAAAAAAAGTCTACCCAGATCAATAAATACCAAGCAGCCACCATACAGCCAATCACAGAAAAGCATTCCTTTGAAAATGATGGTCGAGGTCAGAGAAATGGTCCAAACCCCGGGAGAGTGCTTGCGGCCAAGCCTCAGGACCGAGCTAACCCTCAGGACCCACTGGGGAGGAGAGACACCCCCCCCAGTCGCCCCCGACCTCCAGGTGTGCCGTGCTGTGTGCCCGTGGGAACACATGCACACACCAAATGAAGAAAACTGTAATAAAATGAAAGTGTGTTTGTTTTTGTGTTTAGAAGGAAGAAGACATGGGCTGGAGAGGCAGCTTTGCGCTCTCACAGAGGCCCATGTGTGGTACCAGCGTCCACGTCAGGGGCACCAGCCACCCGTAACACCAGCACCCATGTCAGGGGCGCCAGCCACCCGTAACACCAGCACCCATGTCAGGGGCACCAGCCACCCGTAACACCAGCACCCATGTCAGGGGCGCCAGCCACCCGTAACACCAGCACCCATGTCAGGGGCGCCAGCCACCCGTAACACCAGCACCCATGTCAGGGGCGCCAGCCACCCGTAACACCAGCACCCATGTCAGGGGCGCCAGCCACCCGTAACACCAGCGTCCATGTCAGGGGCGCCAGCCACCTGTAACACCAGCTCCAGCTTTCTGCTGACCTATGAGGGAAACTGCACTTATATGCACAGACAATTACAAATAAAATAGCATTTTTTAAAAAAGAAAAACAAAAAAGAAGGGAGGGAGAGAGGGAGGGAGGGAAGGAGGGAAGGAGGGAAAGAGGGAAGGAGGGAGGGAGGGAGAGAAAGCATCATAGTCAAAGGACCAACTGGTTTTCACCAGAAGTGGAGAAAGCCTAGCAGAGAAGACAAGTGATGTCTATTATTTGTCTAAAACACAGGAAAGAAAGGAGGATTGGTGTCCAGGCTAACACGAGCTTTTCTGTCCTGACATCGGGGTGAACGCAACTAGAATCAGCCTGGATTTCAGGCTGGAAGCTGCATCTGGATATCTGTTGTTTGAGGAGCCTGCAGAATTTTCCAGTGGCGCTTAGAAAACACAGAGGCCACGCGACAAGATAGTTTACCTCTTTCTTTGTTTGTTTTTTTTTTTTTTTTGTTTTTGTTTTTTTTTGTTTTTTTTGTTTTTTTTGGTTTTTCGAGACAGGGTTTCTCTGTGTAGCCCTGGCTGTCCTGGAACTCACTCTGTAGACCAGGCTGGCCTCGAACTCAGAAATCCGCCTGCCTCTGCCTCCCAAATGCTGGGACCTCAAACTCACACTCCACACTTTTACAAGCTAGCTTGACGTTTTCTCGTATGGTGATGTTTGTCACTTGAGTTTTTCTTGGCTCAGAGCCTGGGCTTCTTTGAACCCTTGTCCTCCTCGCGTGCTGAGGGACCCAGATAACTCCTGGTCGCAGCCGCCGCTGTGGTTCTGGAGGGGCTCTTGGAAAACAGCTGGGAAGTTGCCGGGTTCTTTGAACATTTTCACTTTGTTTCATGCCATAAGACACTTTAGCTTTGTTCTTGTGGCCGAATCTCAATTCCTGGCTTCTCCCCAAACAGGCCGTTATTATCAAAGGGTTTCATGCACTTTTTAAACAAAATTAGCCCACTTTCCCAAGCCTCTTTTTCCAGAGGCTTCAGCTTTCTCAAGATCAATTACGTTGGCAGGAAGGCCCCGAATGAACTAATCACCGCTCTCATCATCTCCTGTGTCTTTACATCCTCGGAAAGTTTTCAGTCTTCCATTTTTCTGTCAGACATCTTTTTTCTTAGCTTGACATGACTTATACTGTGTGATTAATTTTTGGTTTTGTATTTAAATTTGTTGTTTCATCATTACCTGACTTCCAGAATATTATAAAGGGGATACCTACATCCCTATAAGAAGTTGCTTTAAAATATATAATTATTTTAGCATGATGACAAGTGATACACACATATACATATATACATATACACATATAACACATGTTTACATATACATATATACAGATATAAGAAAACACTGTTGTATATATGCAACATATACATATATATGGATGTATACATATACATATATAAAAATGCTGTTGTGTGTGTGTGTGTATATATATATATATATATATATGCATATGACTTGTACATGGCAAGAACTCATCAAAACCAAATTAATCAATCCATCAATCAAAAGAAAAACTAGGAGGAAATAGTTTCTAACTGAAACAGTTACTATACAAACTACAGTCCTTACATAGGAAAGTCCTTTTTGAATCACTACAAGATCAATCACTGTGATAGGAAATGAGTTAACAGATGTAATCAATTCACAAAAGAACATGGAAACGCCAAGCAACAGACCCAGGCAGAACAGTGCATACCTATAATCCTGCACTGGAGAGGTCCCCAGCAGGCAGGGTGGGGCTACAAGGCCAGATGCTATCTGAGGAGCAGAAGGGAAATCGAGGCACATGTGAGCAGGTACCAGGAGAGGAGTTTGCTGATCACTAACATGCAATATGTTAAGTACAAACATGAACCGCCAGCTGTCCAGTCGTGGGGTTGGGTAGGGTATTCCGAAGCGGGCAAGCATCTGAACGGTGTATGGCAAGAAAAGTTATGATAATCTTCTATTAGATCAATCTGACATATCATTAAATTTGAAACATGGGGCTGGAGAGACGGCTCATCTGACAGGAGCAGTTGCTGATCTCACAGAGTCAGTTCTGTTTCCAGCTCCTGCCTTAGAATGGCTTGAGACCTCCTGTAACTCCAGCTCCAGGGGGTCTGACCCCTCTTCTAACCTTGATGGGCCTGTGCTTATAACAAAGCGCGTGCGCACGCGCACACACACACACACACACACACACACACACACACACACACAGAGTCTTAATCAGGGTTTGTATTCCTGCACAAGCATGACCAAGGAGCAAGTTGGGGAGGAAAGGGTTTATTCAGCTTACACTCCCACACAGCTATTTATTACCAAATGAAGTCAGGACTGGAACTCAAGCAGTTCAGGAAACAGGAGCTGATGCAGAGGCCATGGAGGGATGCTTCTTACTGGCTTGCTTCCCCTGGCTTGCTCAGCCTGCTCTCTTATAGAACCCAAGAATACCAGCCCAGAGATGGCACCACACACAAGGGGCCCTCCGCTCTTGATCACTAACTGAGAAAATGCCCCACAGCTGGATGTCATGGAGGCACTTCCCCAACTGAAGCTCCCTTCTCTGTGATAACTCCAGCCTGTGTCACGTTGACACATGAAACCAGCCAGCACACACATATATAAAGAATATAAACATTAAAAACAATAATTTAAACGTTATTTAACCCAACGATCCCACTTCCAGGAAAATGTATTAGGAATCCACAGTGTGTGGCTGCCTGGGATGTTGGTCTGCTGCTTACTGCTTCCGGCAGGAGTGGGGTAGCGCAGCCCTCGCTGCCCTTACAGAGCCTCAGGAAGCCCAAGCCTGTGGAAGGCAAACTAAAGTGTGCGGTTGAAGTGTCCCAAAAGGGATGGTAATATATTTCCACTTGGGCTGGAGAGATGGCTCAGAGGTTAAGAGCACTCTGACCTCTTCCAGAGGTCCTGAGTTCAAATCCCAGCAACCACATGGTGGCTCACAGCCATCCATAAAAGAGATCTGACGCCCTCTTCTGGTGCATCTGAAGATAGCTACAGTGTACTTCGATATAATAATAATAAATGCATCTTATTAAAAAATAAGAAGTATCTCCACTCTATAAACTATGGAGAAAGACGACAGCCTTCATTCACTTGACCTCACTTGGGGAATGTGGCGGTGACTGAACACGGAAGGTCTCGCCCAAGCCAGTCTCAGCCGGCCTAGCTTTAGCAGGGAAGGCAGGATCAGAGAATCTACTATCCTGAGAGATGGAAAGAACCATTATTAATGGACACACAAGAGTGGAAAGAACTCTTGTTGAAGTAAACTTAAGTATTTAGGGTGAAATAGAGTTTGTTTCTTAAGTATCTTTACACAACGCAGTGCTCAGCTTGAGCCTGTGACTAAGTAAATAAATGATTACCTGGAGTTTTATAGTGACTTTAAAATATTAATAATTTAGTTATGGACTTATTCTCTCTCTCTCTCTCTCTCTCTCTCTCTCTCTCTCTCTCTCTCTGTGTATGTGTGTGTGTGTGTGTGTGTGTGTACCCAGTGAGGGCACTGGATCCCCTGAAGCTGGAGTTACATAGGCCCATGAGCTGACAAGCATGTGCTATTGACTCCGAACTGTCTCTCAGTCCATAACTTTTAAATCTACAAATAAGTTGAAGCAACCAACAAAACAGTTCAGTGTTAGTAAGTGGATTTTTCAGACCCTCTGGATCCACTGGAGGGTTGCACCAAGGGAGGTCGAGGCTGGCGACCATGCGGTGTACATGTGAATCACGTGTTTCCACACACAGAGGGAGGTCGAGGCTGGCGACCATGCAGTGTACATATGAATCACGTGTTCCCATACCCTGAGGGCTGTCGAGGTTGGCAACCAGGCTGTGTACATGTGAATCACTCCACACCAAGGGAGGTCGAGGCTGGTGACCAGGCTGTGTACATGTGAATCACGTGTTTCCACACACTGAGGGAGGTTGAGGCTGGTGACCAGGCCATGTACATGTTAATCACGTGTTTCCACACACTGAGGGAGGTCAAGGCTGGTGACCATGCAGTGTGCACATATATCACGTGTTTCCACACTGGGGGGGGGCAAGGCTGGCGACCATGCAGTGTACATGTGTGTCACGTGTTCTCCCAGCCTCTGCCCTTGTCATTCCTGTGTTTTTACCACTCTGTTGGTTTTGTTATACATGTAAAAGGGGAAGCAAGAGTAGGAAACAGGATCAAAGAGTGGCCGCACTTCCTCTTAGAATCTTTTACGGACGTTGTTGGCTGGCTCAGACTGGTTCCAGGGATGTACCTTTCCTGGAGTTACGGATGACAGTTGATGATGGCCAGGGCTTCTTTTTCCCTTCATCCAGTAGATTCGCAAATGGTTTCAATCTACTTTAAGATATGCTATGTCAGGAATAGAGAAATGGCCCAGTGGTTAAGAGTTCTTGCTGCCTTCCAGGAGGATTGGAATTTTGTCCCCAGTACCCAGGATGGCTCGCAACTACCTGTAACTCTAGCGCTCAGGTGTCTGGCGCCCTCTTCTGGGCTCTGCTAGCACTACAGTCATCTGCACATAGCCACACACAGACACACATGGGGATAAATAATTAAAATGAAAATATTTCTTAATTGTCAAAGATGGTGTTTTTCTTTCCATCCTAGGACATTAGACAGTTTTGTACACCACTTACTATTAGAGGAGAACTGTGAGTTGTGTCCCAGAATTCATAAGTTAAAGCCTGATCCCGTTCCTTGGAATGCATTTGGAACTGGGACCTTTCAGAGCTGATCAAGTTAAAATAAAGTCACTGGGTAGGTCCTAACCCAGTATGACCTGTGTCCTCAGTAAAAAGACGAACACAGACACAGAGGGAGGAGCATGTGCAGAAGAAGGGGAGGGGGACCGACAAGTAGATAAACCAACAGACCTGACGATGCACCAGCACCTCGGTGGACATTGTTAACCTTGGTCCCTGTCAACACCCAGAGCTTAGACTGTGTGAAAATACATTTCTGATGTTTAAACCACCCTGTGGGTGGCATTTAATTATGGCTACCCTGGAAAACTAATACTCTCAGCAAAGTCATCTGAGCACGCCTTTCCTGACTGATGAAAGTTTTGGGTTTTGTGGTATTGAGGTGGAAGCATGCTTGCAAGCTCTCTGCACCGAACTCTTAATGTGTCCCCAGCCTTGAACAAAGAGCTGGAATGGAATAAAGAATCAGAATGGCCTTGCTGGAGTGGGCGTGGCCTCGTTCGAGTAGGTGTGGCCTTGTTGGAGGAGCCGTGTTGGAGGAAGTGTGTCACTGTATAGGTGGGCTTTGAGGTGTTCTAGGCTGAATCTCCACCCAGTCCAAAAGAGAGCCTCCTCTGGCTGCCTGAAGAAGACAGTCTCTTCCTGGCTGCTTCGAATCAAGATGTAGAACTCTCAACACCTTCTCCAGCACCACGTCTGCGGTGGCTGCAAGAGCAGCCTTTGCCATGACGACAGCAGGCTAGACCTCTGAACCTGTGAGCCAGCCCCGTTCAAATGTTTGCCTTTGTCAGAGCTGCCTTGGTCATGGTGTCTCTTCACAGCAGTAAAACCCTAAGACTGGTTCTTTTTTTAAGATAAGCTTTAATGATGTGTTAAATAAATCTGTGTTTTTGCCCTCTGAACACTGTAATTTGATAAGGCTTAAGCTCACACGTCCATGTATGTTTTCAGGGTTGTGTCCTCGTCCCTGAGGAAGACTCTCCTGGTCTCTGCACGCCTCAGTTCCCTGTGGTTCTTTGGGTAGGCGTGAGGCCTTGTGTGTTTTTTTCCATCCACTTTGGCATGATTGAAGACATCTTTAGGCATGTTTAGGCAGTCATGCTGGTGAGACTTCATGGGTGTAGGTTCATAGGAGACACATTCACACAGCAAACTCTTTTGCCTCTGAGAATCTTCCACAACATCACAGAGCCATGGGTGCAGTTATTTTGAAAACATAAAAGCTCCACAGCTCTGCAAGTGTGATGAACCGTGGGCTTCTGTGGTAGTCTCTTCTGTTGCAGAGACATCTCTGGTCACGGGCGAGGACTACACTTACCAGTGAGCTGAAGGAAACATGTTTAGAAGATAGTTAAGGATGATGTTGCTTAAGTAAAGTGGATGTTACAGGTTCTCCTCCAAGATTCAAGACTTCACTACACCTGGGTAATTGGCTATGGTTCCGGTTATGATTTCCTGAATGGTCAGCTCTGAAGCATACATTATATAGAGACTAAAGGGACTATATTTATGTTACAGGGTACCTACGTACACACACACACACACACACACACACACACACACTATCTGGGGTAGCAATTGACATTCTCTGCAGGTTTTTCTTTGTCTTTGAGCTGCCCAGCGGGACCTGAGCTAGCTGCTGCCCAGACAGCCCTCTGATTCATGTTTGGTGCTATCCTAGGTCAAGCAGACCTGAGAGGTGTTCAGTGTCCAAAGGGCCAGCCATAGGGGACTTTCAGATCCAATGAAGCCAGGCCCAGGCAGTACCAGGGGAGGGGGGTGCGTCCAGGCTGTGGAAGCTGTGAGTTATGTCACTGGGGCGCCAAAGGGGGGTGACATTGAGTATTCTGTATCAGAATGGCTTTGTGATGTTAATAGACATAAAGTCTGACACTGGCCCGTGGCAGTCACCTGGGACAAATGATCTCAAAACCAGATTCTGATGCTCTATTCACAGCAAGGCCTCCCCTATGTGTGTGGCAAACAGCTGCTCACCAAGGCCGATTACCTCCCTCCCATTGCCCAGGTAGACAGAACAGGCCCTGTTCCCACAGTAAAAATGGAAGGTAGTCCCCTCTGTGTAGAAATACACCAGATAACTTAGAAAAACACGGATTTGTCTGCGTCCATACCACCCCGACCTTGCCTGAGACTGTCTAAAGCAGTGTCAGGCCAATTAGCACTTGTATGGGAGGAAAAGCAGGACCCGCCCCTCACCGCAGCAGGGCCAATACCGGAAGCACTTAGCCCAGCGCAGAAAACTAATGGTGTGAGGGCATTTGCAATAATCATGTAATAGTTAAATAATTTAAATGAAGCCATTAATTAGGATAATTAATTAATAACTGGCAGACACTGACCGAGAGGCCATGGTCAAGCCGTGCTGGGAAGAGATGCAGGAAGGGCCTCAGAAGGACAAAAGAAACCCCACCGGGAGGGACCCGGGCAGAAAATGAAATATGAGCACACTTTCCTTCGTGCTCAAGAAGGAATGAGCAGTATATATTTCTAAATGCCTGTGTTGGAAGGTGTGGGCTGTGTGCTCTCTGGGGCAGGGGTGACACGCCATGTCACTGGAGAGCAGCACTTCACTCAGAGTGAAGAGCTCTGTCCGCAGGCCCCTGGGGCTTGCCCTGGACCCCGAAGGTCACAGGAGCATCCTGCACCTGACAAGAGTGGCCGGAAGAACACCGTGTGGCCTGGGATCAAGAATTTCCCTTAGCTGTTTTAGTTATCGCATATGTAATACGCTAATAACGATCACACAGCATTTTGGAAGACGTATTTTGTTTTAAATTGTGTGTCTGTGGGGGTTGGCATGCGCACAGGGGTGTGGGAGGGCCAAAGGCAGCCTGGACCCCAAGGTTCAGGCAGCTGTGGCCCCAGCGTGGATGCTGAAGTTGAAGTTGGATCCCTGCAGGAACAGCAAGCGCTCCTAGCCACTGGGCCATCTCGCAGCCACCCCCTGTGGGCAGCAGATAGCTCAGTCGGTAAAGAAGTTTGCAACACAAGCCTCAAGCTCAAGCCCCAGAATCCACACGAAGGGGGAAGGAGAGGACCGACTCAGTGAAGTTTTACAACTCTGACCCTCACTCGCTTGCGCGCGCGCGCGCGCACACACACACACACACACACACAAACAAACATGCATGCACCCCACTGCATATATGCACATACCCCCCACTATGACACCATGCATGACATACACATACATACACACACATACCACAATATGCATGCACATACACATGCACAAACACACCCCTACACAGCACAAATGCAGATACACACACATACCACACCATGTATGCACACATACACCTCCACACCATGCATGCACAGACACACACATACAAATGCACCTCACAGCGTGTATGCATACACATACACACACCCCACAACATGCATACACATACACACATACATACACATGCACACACACCACACCATGCATACACATACAATGATAATTTTTTTCAAATAGCTCAAAACAGTAAGATTTGGGGAAAAACAGCGGGAGAAAAAGTATAAAAAAGATAAAGATTAGTTCCCCCAAAGTATAGGATAATTTTTTAAAGAATAGGAAATAAAAGATTATGAGAAACAAATAATCAGTAAGATATACGGATTATTTACTGAGATATTAATAGATCTAACATGCATGTGACAAGAACTCTTGAGAAGAAAGAAAAGGACAGGCTGAGAATACAAGAAAGATAAAGGATGTCAAAGGATGTCATTGCAGATACCAAAATGGCAAGAGACCCCACACACACACACACCGGAAAGTTCAGTCTGCCACATTGTTGCCAAGGGGGAATAAAATGAAAAATACTTCACGAACCCTGTGGGCGTTTAATGTCGGAACCACTATTGCAACCTTCAGAGGCATCCCAGACCCAGGGGATTCCTCCAAGCCAGTGCCAACATTGTACAACAATGTCAGAGAGAGAAGACAGAAGGAAGCTTCCTGACTCACAGGTGGGCGGAGGGGTTCTTCACACTCATGACTAAGCTCCCCTCCTATAGGTTGCTGTTCCGGTTGCTATGACAAAACACCCCAACAAAGGCGAAGTAAAAGGAAGGCTTGTTTGTTTTGCTTCACAGTTTGAGGGCCCAGTGCATCATGGGAAAGCCAGGGTGGCCGGGAGGGTCAAGCAGCAGCCATGGCCAGTCAGGAAGCAGAGAGAGATGCTGCTGGCTCCGCTGGCTTTCTCCATTTTATTCAGGCCAGGACTTCAGCCTATGGACTGTGCCACCCGAATTCAGCGTGTGTCTTCCAGCCTCACTTAGCCTAGACTAGAAAATCCCCCATAGACACGGTCCGAGGTGTCTGAGGTGATTCTCAGTTCTGCACAGCCTAGGCGAGCCATTAGATCCCACTTTAAAATCTTGTCACGTTGAGGAGTCAGTTTCAGCGTTCGAGTCCGGTAAACAGATCCCAAACTTCCCGGTGGACCACGGGAGGGAGAAGATGGGGCCCACCGCCTGTGGGCCGAAGGCAGCAAATGCCGTCCGAGGATTTTCAGACCAGCGGAAACAGTTCAAGAAAGTGGGAAAATGAGGCATATTTAGAAACAAGAACTAGGCTTTCCAGGAATGGAGTATCAGTTAGGATAACCCTAAAGATGGGCTTTAGGTAGGAGCAGAGCGATGGTAGACCGAGACACGGTAAAGGAAACAATAGACTAGGTGGGTAACCGGGCCGGGCCCCAGCTTTCCGGTTGACAGCGGAGCTGGAGAAATGTGAGATGGTTGGGGAACCAGGCTAGGCCGGTGTGGAAAGGCCAAGCGCTTCCATCGTCAGTGCGAGGCTGCTGGACCGACTGAGACTTCGAGAGGATAACTGATTATGCCGTAATTTCCGAAATTATTGTAAACAGCAGAGAAACAGTTACTGCTGCCATTCAACCCAAGGTCTTTTTCAAAATGAAGTGTTAAGAATATTAAATCAATTTAAAAGGAGGTAAGAAAGGGGAGGAAGGTTCTTAGGCTTTGTGACGAGATCCAGATGGGTTAACCAGTTAACTGCCTTAGACAGCTGTCAGAAGGGCCAATGGGTGGCTTGTGGGTGGGGCCGCAACGGGCACTCATTACTGACTATGGGAGAGGGAGGGGCGAGCCAGATGGGGCAGATGTTTATCTCGCTGACTCTGGTCTGGGGCTTCTGGCTTCCTCCTAAATACTTGATGGTCTCACAGTGTTTTCAAACACGTGGACTAGCCAGAGAGGTCCTAATTCATAGCCGCTGCCCTCCAGTGGCCCCAGTAAAATGGCTCAGTTCCCCAGGGGACCCGAACAGTGAGTTCTTCCTTCCTTGACCAGCTTGTGGATTCACCATCCGCCTCCGCCTCTGCCTGGCCTAAGTGCTCCCAGCTACTGGCAGAGCTGCTTTCGCCAGGAAGAAAAGTGGCCTTTGTTGGATTTGAGGAACTCTCTTCCCGGGCTGAGACAGCTTTCCCAAGTGAGGGAGCTTGGGGTCCATTGTGCAAGCTTTCCTGTGCTGAGTCCCGTGATAAACTGAGACTTTTGTTTTGCTTTGTTTTTCTTCCTCACAGAGGAAATCAAACGCAAAGGCCTCTGCATGCCTGGCAGAGCCAACAAAGTCAGGAAGTCCAAGTGACAAGCGACAGCTCCCGGTGCCTCCAAACAAGAGCACCACCCCCACCCTGAGAAACTGCAGCCTCGGGGTTACAGCAAGAGGTACAAAAAACAAACCAACAACCAAGCCGCGGTGCCTTAAAGACACACACAGCTTCCGGCTCTACCACCTCTGTGTAGAAGACTTTTTCCTCAGCCATGCTATGGACCGGCACCTGGCTCACACAGACATCTGCTGGATATCAGTATATATCTGGACGAGCACCGGACTGGGCCTTGTCACTGGCAAGGGTGTGAAGGACAGGGTGTGTATTAGTCTTCTCTGTGCAGTGCCGTGACACACACGAGCCACAGGCAGGCCAAGGCAGAGACTGGCAGCCCTGGAAGGCTTTC
Organism: Apodemus agrarius; assembly: GCA_964023405.1. Taxonomy (NCBI): domain Eukaryota; kingdom Metazoa; phylum Chordata; class Mammalia; order Rodentia; family Muridae; genus Apodemus; species Apodemus agrarius. The sequence continues at coordinate 4,998,948 of OZ030014.1, forward strand.
AGCACAAGGGAGACTACCTGAAGCAGGTGGGCACAGCAAACCAGGAGAAAGAGGAGCAGGCTGGGCACAACGGGGAGTGTATGGAAAGGCCAGAACCTGTGTGTGTGATGGCCTGGGATGAAAGTGATACACTGTGAGCAAACTGCTTACATTCTCAGGATCCCACTTATAAAACAATAGATCAGTTCAAACCCAGGCATGGGTGTGCATACCTATAATCCTGGCACTGAAGGCTGGGGCACAGGACTTTGAATTTGAGGCCAGCCTGGGCTACATAGTTAGAACCTGTCCAACAATAAAATAAATAAAATTCCTATTCTGTAGGTTAGTACATATGAAAGTGTTTAATGAGTTTCTGTTTGTCTTGGGGCCAAGGATGGGGCCGGGTCACTACATACGCGCTCTGCAGCGGGGCAGGGGCCGTCGGACATCCTAACCTTAGTGCTAGATGGGTGCCAGGGCGACAGCATGGAGTACTCCAGTCAGGACTCACGTTGATTTTGTTCTGATCTTCATCACCCCAAGCCTAGGAATGATGAGATATGGAAAGTGTGGGACAGAGAAGAGTGGAGGACTCCAGCCTCTGGAGCCTCTGAGGGAGCACTGGGGAAAGCCTGCCTGGGCAGTGGGGAGGGGGAGGGTCCTTGGCGGGACTGCAAGAGGGTGCCGAGGTAGAAGTGGTGTGTTGCGTGCTGGGTGGGGTAGTAAAGAAGTCTCTAACTGCAGCCTGTGATCCAGCCTGGGCAGGTCTTACTCGCTGCAAAGTCATCATCTTACTCTGGATTCAAAGGCGCAGTTAAAGTCCAGCACAGGGAACTCCTCAGTGCTGAGAGCGTCGGAGTCCATGGAAACACGAGCTCCCGTGCGAGCTGAGAGGAAAACCAGAGGATGTGCGTCCATACTCCGGATGCAAGGCAGGAAGAGAGGCCCCGGAAAAACCGCTGCAACCATCTGTTTCCTAGCCCGCTCGGGACAAACAAATCTGTGTGTGGGCGCCCTTTGCACAGCGAGAGGGCAAACGCCACTAGCACTTCTCACAAAGGCGGCTGAAGGCCCTTGGAGGTGATAGCCATTCGGATTCCAGCCCAAGCGTCCTGTCTGCTAATGCTTGAGGAGATATTTAATTTCCCCTGAATATCCTCGAGTGTGTCCGTTAGATCCGCTTGTGTGGATCAACTGTGACTCACAGATCAAGTCACAACACCCTCCAGGGTGGGTAAGAGACGCAGTAAGAATTGTGGGGACGACAGGGAGGTGACAGGCAGTGTCCGTCTATATGAGTCTCTCCTAAGGCTTTGCCATCTTCATTAAGCCCCTGTGCTTTGGGGTAATGATTGCTCCAGTGACATCCATAGCTACATGGGACTGGGCGTGACTGGACCTCAGCCCACCTTTCTCCCATCTCAAATTTATTCCTGCTTGTTCTGTGGCGTTACTGCCCCTGTGGTCCAGATGTCCCCTGTGCGATCCCTGTGGTTCTGGGCACATGGCCTCTCCGGCCTCTAGCTATTACCCAATATATTCTATTTTGAGGCATGTTGGGAGTGGCCATATTTTATTTTGTGTCTCTATGAAACATGGCAGTTACCATAGATACATAGACAGACACTGCAGCATACCTTTTCTGGGGTCTCCCGGCCCCAGCATATAGCCATACACAGGGGTCTCCTGGATGTTTGATGAGTGAATGAATGACCGAATGCTGCCCTGCTCTGGTTGGGTTTGTGGGTCAGCTTGACACAAGCTAGAGTCATCAGAGAAGGAGGAGCCTCAGTTGAGGAAATGCCTCCATGAGATCCAACTGTAAGGCCTTCCCTCAATTAGTGATCAGTGGGAGTCGGGGGAGGGGGAGGCCCAGCCCGTTGTGGGTGGTGCCATCCCTGGGCTGGCATCTTGAGTTCTATAAGAAAACAGGCTGAGCACGCCTTGTAGAGCAAGCCAGTAAGCAGCACCCCTCCATGGCTTCTGTATCAGCTTCTGATTCCAGATTCCAGCCCCACATGAGAGTTCCCGTTCTGACTTCCTCCAGTGAGGACTGTGATCTGGAAAGTGCGAGCTGAATTAACCCTTTCCTCTCCAACTTGCTTTTTGGTCATCACAGCAACAGAAACCTTGACTAAGGCAGCACCTCCAGGCTGGTATAAAAGTACCTCAGAGTGTTCTCTGTAGAGGAGAAGCAACAGATATTAGAAGTTCACCCATTCGAAAAGGAGAGCAAGCTTGCTCAGGTGGAAAGTCAGTCTCCCAGGGAACAGAGAACCCTGCAGTCCTTCACTCCAGGAGCGACAGTTGGGTTACACAAAGCCAGAGACCTCTCGGGTATCTGTCTGTCCTGCCCCCCCCCCCAAGCTGGTCTCCTGTGGCCTCTCCCGCGGCTTCCCTGAGCACAGTTTTGAGAACCACGACCACACAGATTCCACAATCAGAGGGTGGTGGAGAGGTCTGGCTGGGTCTGCATGGCAAAGGCTCTGAACACATTGTTGGGGGTCTGGTGCAGCTCTGATGTGTGATAACTTAATGTCTAAAAAGTTGACATTGGCAATGCAAGCCGAGCACACCTAATCCAGGTGTCACAGATCTGAAAGGGCCACAACGAGCCCAAGCTCTCAGATGGGTTGCATGATGTAGGGAGTGGAGACCTTTCCCACACCAGGGTGTGACCACTCATAATCAACCCAGACTCTGTGTATGGTGTGTGTAGAACATAAATAAATTTGTGATTGGACCTGAATCCTGTCCTCAAGACATTTCATTATGTCTATGCAAATGTTCCAAACTGAATTAATAAATCTGAGGTCAAAAACTCTTCTAGTCCCACCATTCAATTCAGAGACTTGGCCTTTATTTACATCTTGGGCTGGCTTTGTGGGGGTCTTACCGTTGGCTGCATTTATGAAGGCAAGCGTGTTTATGAAGGCGGGGCTTGTAAAGCCCACTCTGCTGTAACCATCTGCAGACAGCCCCTGGGATGTGTCTACCTTTGTTCGCTAGTGGAGTTCAGGCAGATGCCCTTGTAAAAGATGCGTCCTTCCGGCCTCCTGCCGGGGAAATCCCAGTGGGTAATTAGCGGGAGCACCCCGTGACCAACAGGAAGCTAGCTCACACGTGTGTGGTTTGAAGATGCTTCAGTAAAGCTCTTTTCGCCATGGGGGTGGGGCCGGGATGAGGAGATGATTCCATGCAAACAGCGAGCGGCTGTTTGCCTGTGTTCCTACCAGAGAGTGACCCACAGCGTCAGGCAAGAGGAAGACAAAGCTACGGTTCAAGAACCACTTTTACAAAATAACCCCTCACCCTTAAAATAATTTGCCTTTAACATATTTCCACACATCTAAAGTAACAATTTAGTGTTCTTTAAAAAATTACTCAACAATGTAGACATAGACTTACGCTTTTGTGAACAGTTACAGTTTGAGACTGTGCCTAACTGCACCCCCACCCCCACCCCATTTGACAGCTCTCATGAAACGTATTCAGCCCCTCCCGGTCCTGTGAAGAAGAGGAAACTGCTTCCTGTTTTCTTTTGCCTGATCTTCTATCAGCCTTCCAGAGAAGTCTGCTTCCACTGTACCAGAGTTCAGATATGTTACGCTCTGAGTTGTAATGTGCTCTGCTTTCTGTGACAAATGGGGGCAGTTTCTTCTCATTCCTTGAATTCTCTGAGTTCCTCCAAAGATAATGTTGTTTGTTACACCACATAGCCAGCTTTCCGTACAGCCTGGGGGAACAGGAGAAAGAAGAGACCACTATGACAAGTGGGTGTCTCTCTGGCGCCCCAGATTACTACCTAGTAGTCCTAAGGAGACTGAAGCAAAGAGATCACTTGAGCCCAGGGGTTCTAGAATAGCCTGGGTAACGTATAGTGAGACCCTGTGGAGAGGAGAGGATAATGTTAGATTTTTTTCAATGTTCCTATTGATTTCAATTGGGACAACACCCAGCTATTCAAAAGCTAAGTGCACACCATGAAAATGGTACTATGTAGGAATGGTTTTTACTCTCTCCAGTGAGTTTCAATGCACTATAATTTGAAAGTCTGCAGCCTACTGGTTTAAATCGTGTCTTGCAGGCCCAGATGGACAGTCCAAGCTGGCTGTTCTCCTCAATGGCCCCTTTGTTGGCTGTTCTTTGCAATGGCCACTTTGCTCAATTGCCTGCTACGTTGTGAGTTTCTGGCCCAATGCATTCTGTGTGCTCATTAGCTTTGTTTAAAAACCTATCATTGCCTGGAGGCACCTGGGTCCATCCACAGAACGTGGATAATTGCAAGAATTGAACAAAATTAAGCGCCCAGGATCACCAGCGGTGGCTTTGTGCACAGACAAAGCCCAGCTGCTGCCCCTCTTAGACGGCGAATGAGACTAATTGGATGATCTAGAGACCAATTAGCCTGAAGGAGGAGCAAGACGTCACTGTAACAGATGCATTCTCCATCGGAGGGGTGTTGTGTGCGGAAGATGCAGTTTAAAGAACTGAAATTCTACGTGGTAGAAACATTCAAACCTGTTCTCTGCAGCGGTGAGAGGGTGTAGATGCTGGGGCAGAACCTGACAGAGATGGGGCTTCTCTGTAAGGGAGAGTCATAGGCACGGGTCAGGCTGTCCCTTCAGCTACAAGACAAAGTCTTCATTATGTCAGTTGCTGTGAGTCATTCTTTGAAATGAAAATGGTCTCTAGGCTTACTTTTACTTAGCACTTAGTTTTATGTTTGACTCTAATAAAAGCCATAAATATTATGCTGGTAAAAAGTCATACACCCTTTTCACATTTAGCCCATTAAGAAGGCATGAGCCAGGGATAAACCTTCTAAGGTTGTCACTGCATCGGCATGTAACTAATCAACTTCTGAATCTGTCACACGATTGATCACGTGACATGGGTGGCCCTTGAGGTGGCCTCATTTCCTGAGCCCTCTAGTCAGGCATCAATAGCTTTGGGCTCAAAGAAGGCAATGCTTGCACGTTGTAGCCAACAACCATTGGCACTATCAACTGGCAGACACCAGTAGTCACCCGAGGCACGGTGTCTGTCATGTGTATCTCCAATGTCCAACAATAAGCCAGGAACTCGGTGGTGCTCGCCACACACACAAACATTACACAATCCAAGTGGGGTAACAAGACCTGGAATGACAGACAGGCACTTACTTGCCTTGGTTCTGTCTAGTCTCCAAGGACAGGAGCTGGCGGTGTGTTGCGCCACTACCTGAGTGGCATGGGGCTGGGCTGATGGAGGAGCAGCCTCCAGGGTAGGAGGAGCCGTGGCCTCTGTTGCCCTGAACCAGGGAGCAGGAGCCACCAGCTCGCTGCAGGAAGCCCAGGATCTCAGCCCTTGGATAAGGCGCAGGAGAGGATCTCCACACTCCTCTTGGAGCAGCAAAGGACCTAGCACCACTTGGAGACACAACTAGAGAAAGAGGGCTGACTAGGAGACAGCTGCCGTGTGTGTGTGTGTGTGTGTGTGTGTGTGTGTGTGTGTGTCTTTCCCAGCCTCCCTCCCCTTCTTTCTTCTCTTGTTGCTAATTCTCCAAAGAAGTTGCCATTTTACTCCCCTGTCCCCCTGCAGCTGTTTGTCCTGCAGGATCCTGAGACCAGCCCTCAGACCTGCTTCTCACCTACACCTACACCTGGCCTCCCCTGCCCTGAGGGATGCTCTCCCGCGGCTTGAAGAATATCCCTCTCAACCTCTGACTCTGAGAGCATGATGCAAGGTTATTTGTCCCTACCAGGTGGCTTTTTAAATCAGCCTTTCTTGAACAAAGAAACTGAGTTGGGAAAATACATTGGCAATGCGCCCCTTGTTGACTGAGTCAGCTCCCGGGCCCCACCCTCAGTCCAGCCCTGAACACGCTCTCTGCTTAAGGGCGACTGACTTCACCCCCGTGTAGTGCAGTGTCCCCAAGAAGGCCCAGACACCACCCTGTATCAGCTCCAGTGACCTAGTCACAGCTCAGGGTGAGGTTCCTCCTCAGGTGTCCTGGAACTGCTCCTTTGGACCTGTCTTGGAAGCTCACCCCGATGATGCTCTTCCCAGGGAGGGGAGGCTGCCACTCCTGGATGGACCCAAATGTGGGGGGCAGTTGGCCCCTTCATGGGCTTAATGAATCTCTCTACCCTGTTTTTGGAAGTGGCTTTCAAATGGGTGTGCTTTGTTTCAAAAAGTGATAAGTGTATATCATATAAAACGTCTTCCCATCTACTCAGCGGCATTAGGTATATTCACACTGTTGGCTAACGATAATCTATCGCTAGAGGCTTTCATCGTGCAAGGCCAGTGGTCCTCAATCTTCTGATGCTGCAACCCTTTAATAAGAAAAACTAATTGTTACCGCTTCTTCGTAATTTTGCTACCATTATGAATCGTAATGTAAAGATCTGTGTTTTCCGGTGGTCTTAGGTGACCCCTGTAATGGGGGTCACAACCTACAAAGTGAGAACCACTGTAGTGGCTATTCCTGGTTGTCAACTTGACTATATCTGGAATGAACTACAATCCAGAATTGGAAGGCTCACCTATGATCCTAATCTGGATGCTCAGAGATACAAGTTTCTGACCTGGATCTTGGCATGGAGATCTTGAAGCATAGTGGCTATGAATTCCAGAAGATTAAGACAGGGAGATCTCTGAGTCCAAGGTCGTCTGGGACAAAGCAAGTCCCAGATCTAGGCATGGTGGCACACACCTTTAATCTGGGCCATACCTTCTGCTAGAGACCTACATGAGGACATTGGAAGAAGGAAGATTTACTCTCTCTCTTTTTCACCTGCTTGCCTTGTGGGACTGAGCAACTGCTAGATCCCTGGACTTCCATCCACAGCTGCTGCTGACCATTGTTGGGGAGTTGTACTACAGACTGTAAGTCATCGACAAATTCCCTAACTATAGAGACTGCCCATACGTTCTGTGACTCTAGAGAACCCTGACTGATACAACCACTGAGCTAGACTGAAACTCTACCATGGCAGATACGAATTCCCTAATTAATACCCTTCCAAAATACAGCAGACAACCACCATTTATAAGTAGGAGCACCCTTTGGGGTCTCCCTCGATTAGTGTAACAATTTTAAAACCCATCCATATTGTAGCACGTGTCTGGTTTCGTTACCTTTTCAGAATGAATACTAGTTTATGGTTTGGATATGCCACATCTTCCTTGCCCCTCTGTCTGTCCGTGGACACTCGGATGGCTTCCCCACGGATGGGGCTACTGTGATCTCGGCTGTATGTGAGCAAGGCTTGCTCTCAATCTCTCTGCATGTGCATCCAGAAGTGGACACCACCTGGTCCCTTGATAATTCCACACTGGAGGAACGGTCAGACTGTTTTCCCATAGCAACTCCTCTATACACTGCCGGGAGCAGGAAACAAGGGGCCCAATTTTCTCTCCCTCTCTATCAGCATTTGCTTTCAATTTCTAAAAGTCATTCCAGGGCTGGTGAGATGGCTCAGGGGTTAAGAGCACTGACTGTTCTTCCAGGGATCCTGAGTTCAATTCTCAGAAACCACATGGTGGCTCACAACCATCTGTCATGGGATCTGATGCCCTCTTCTGGTGTGTCTGAAGATAGTGATGGTGTACTCAAATAAATAAATAAATAAATAAATGAATATATATTTTTTAAAAAGTCTTCCCAATGGGTTCAGCCTGAGCTTGCATCTCCTTGTTGTCTAGGATCGAGCCTGTACGTGGTGGGCGGCTGTGTGTCTTCTCTGGAGAAAGGCCTATTCGTGCCATCACTCGTTTGTAAGTTGAACTTTGATGTTTCGTTATTATGACTGGCAAGTATGTTTTTCATCTAGATTGAGACATCCTTCTGGCACTTGTGACCAGTGAGCAGCCAATGTCAAGTCCCCATGGGCGGATTCTTGAAGTGTGCCATGCCTGTCCAGTAGCACTGGATACAATAGCCTATTTCCCCATGAAACATGTGAACTTCTGAGACAGCTGGCCCCTGAGAGTCACAAACAGCCACCTTAACACACTTGTCCTGGCTGCAGCTTGGAGGATCCGGTCGGTCGGCAGCAGCCGCAGCCGCCCCGGAGCTGCTGTGGGCTTCACCTGGGCGCCTCTCCCTAGGGTTCTATTGTCAGCTTCTAGGCCACCTGGGACAGAGCCTCCAGAAGTGGACACCACCACAAAGAAGGGCTTTGCCCGGGCCAACTCCCCTCCCCACGTCCCACCCTACCCGGCAAAGGAGATGTTGGCTGGACATCAGTATTTCTTAAAGTGCTAAAATAATCAAATAATTCCCAAGTGCTGTCCAGTTACAGACCCTTGATGATCAAACACTGTCAGCCTTGGCCGGAAGCATACGCCTGGGTTTTTCTCTGTTCCCTGGTTTGATCCGTTAGTCCAACGTTGACCCAGGGCAGGGAAGGGCGGCCGCATAGGGGATGGGGACGACATGGTGGGGATGGGGGTGGGGGCTGCCTCTCTGACCTTTGGTGGTGGTGGGAGAGAAGGCAAAACCAACCCGCATCCCTGGATGCAGGGCGCGGGCCCAGCATCCCTCTCCCCCGCCCCCCGCCGTGGCTGCACGAGCCCCCCACGCGCCCACCATCCCCCGCTCTAAAGTAAACACGGCGGAGAGAACCGGTGCCCCGCTCGCTGCCCGCTGGGCGAGCCATGGCGGAGGCGGTGCCGGCCTCCCCTGTGGGCGTCCGCGGCCTGCACAGGGGTATCATCCAGTGGTGAGCGTCGGGACGGGGCGGGACGGGGCGGGACGGGCGCTGCCTGCGGGCGGGGAGCCCTGGAGGACGGGAGAGGAGCACCCCTGGTTCAGGAGACCCTGGCGGAGGATGAGGGAACACACACACACACACACACACACACACACACACACACACGCGCGCGGTCCCGTAGCCACACCCAACAAGGGTGTTTCACCTAGCTGTCTCTTGTGAGTTGTGGGTTACACTTCAAGTAAGGAGCAATCCAGCCTGTCCAGACCGGTGTGGACCCTGTTAGGAGACCTGGACTGTAGGCAGGCATTATCCATGGAGGAAGTGTTTAGTTGTTGTTGTTGTTGTTTTTCCTCCTGGCATGAGCTCTAGAATGGAAGTGTCTTCACTTAAAATAACTTAGCTTCAACAATGCATTCCGTATTATTTCTGAAATCATTTCTTGGCTATTTAAATAGAGGAGAGAAAAACTAGAAAGAAAAATACCCTCAGCTCGTGGGCCTGAACTCAAGTTTGCGGCTCTTTATAAACAGGAAAATAATTAAAGCCAGTCCTCAGACTGTAGCTTTATAAGATGACTATTATATATCAGCATACATTTTTCTTTGTGTAAGTTTTAAGAAATATTTCTCAGGGGAAACTTTTTTTAAAGAGTCACCTGAGGAAGTAGTTTTTTTTTTTTTTAAGAGTATGTTTATGGTTGTAAATAGTTACTGCTTTCTTCCAAAAGAGAATTTATTGCCCATCTCATCTTGAGTAAGGAAAAAAAAATGTAATCAGCCCCCATAGCCTGCCTTCTGGAACAAAAGAGTTTGGTTCATTAATTAACTGCTTCAGCTCACCCCTGGGTTTCTGGGTGTTGAATTTTGCTACAGCGATGCAAAGACTGGTTACAAAGGGTCAAATACTTGGGCCTCTTCCGTAGGCGGCTTGTGAACGGGCAAAGCTGGTGCCCACTTCCCTTGTCCCATTCACACACCGTCCAGAATTCCCTTGCCACGGGTTCTTCCGGGTTGAGGGAACCAGAGGACTTCAACTCTCCCAACACTGGCATTCAAACCACTGTTCCAGTGTCTAATATAGACCCTTGGAACAAAGAGATCAGGCTGCCAGAGGGAGAGACAGTCATGGCCTAGAGCTGGAGGAGCTGGAGAGGGAGGGATCGTCCTGAGGAAGGAAGCGGAACCCTGTGTCTGCAGCACTCCCCACCCGTGTTTCCCAGTCAGCGCCCTGTTAGAAGAGACAGCGATAGATTAGTCGGGTAGGGTCCTATCTGGGACATGAGTTCCACTGTCATCTGTACATGATAAATTATCCCTTGGGAGAAAAATCAGGATGTTGGCTAGTCTGGGGGAACAGAAGTAAGGCCTCCCTGTCAGAGGCAGGAAGAGACATAGTCAGAATAGGGAGCGCAAGACTGGACACCGTAGTTTAGATACAGACCTTTGGAGCCTGGCTGGGTCAGGCCTTGGCATCCAACATCAGGTAAAACACAGGGACATTTTGGTGGCACACTGGCAGCCCCTTAACCAGAGTCATCTGTGGTAGTCCCCTGCCTCACACCCTCTCCTCAGAGTCACATGCAATAGAGGTCAGGCTTACCAGAGCAGGCCCTCCTTGGGGCTCATTTCCTAGGGAGGTTGGGGGGGGGGTGTCAGCTGCAGTGCCCATGGCTTTCTTGCTTCTGTTTGCATTATGATGGGAGAGAGAAAAAATGGCAATTGCTGAAAAAAAATCAGGTTAAAAAAGAAATATAGTTTAACTCCAGAGTTTCCCATCCTCGACTGGCCCCACTGTTCTGTTTGTGTGTCTGCAGGACAGAGCCTTGTGGGTGTGGATAGTAACTTAGGGAGCGATGCTGCTAACAGCAGCCATAACTCAGAGAGGAGGGGCCCAGGTAGAAATATCCCCATCAAAGGCCCAGCCCAGTCGCTTAACTCCTTAACCAGGCCCACCTTCTAAAGGTTCCACCATAAGGTAGAGAGGTCAGGCTGTCAGGCTGCCTGTGGGGCTCGGGGACCAGTCAATGCCCACACCATCCTACCTGCCTGGATTCCTTTGCTGTCTGCTGTGGCATTATTTTGTAGTTTACCAGGCAAATCATTCTCTATCCTGTAGTTAAGTCAATCTCAGCTCCAGCTCTAAAGGTCCATCTGACAGTGTCTACTGCTTTTGAGCCTGCAAACTCCCCTCCAATAAAAACCCAAACCTTAACAGTGTTGACAACTGAAAACCATAGTCTGTCTTCATAATCCTGGCCTGAGGATAAAAGAGATCCCTTCCCACTGCCAGGGAGCTTCTGCAGTTCCTCTCAGTAACCTAGACAGGGGTTGCTTGGTTGGACCCGCCCGTGTCTAGTCATCGGCTCTGTCAGAACATCCTTACTTGGGAAAAATAGATACTAATTTCCTGTTTCTCCTCCCAATGCCGCCCCATGCAGGCTGGTTGACAACTTCTGCATCTGTGAAGGGTTCAGCGTGCCCCGATGTCTCATGTATGAGATTTATGTTGAGACCTGTGGGCAGAGTGCTCAGAACCAAGTCAACCCAGCGACATTTGGGAAGGTAAGTGTGGAGATGGACACATCTGTGTCCACTGAGTTGTTTTGTTTCTCATTTGTTTTGTTTATTTCAACATTACAGCCTGTATTAGTCAGGGTTCTCAGAGTCACAGAATATATGGGCAGTCTCTATGTAGTTAGGGAATTTGTCAGTGACTTACAGTCTGTAGTCCAAATCCCCAACAATGGTCAACAGCAGCTGTGAATGGAAGTCCAGGATCTAGCAGTTGCTCAGTCCCACAAGCAGGCGAAGAAAAGAGAGAGCAAATCTTCCTTCTTCCAATGTCCTCATGTAGGTCTCCAGTGAAGGTGTAGCCCAGATTAAAGGTGTGTGCCACCACGCCTGGATCTGGGACTTGCTTTGTCCCAGATGACCTTGAACTCAGAGATCTCCCTGTCTTACTCTTCTGGAATTCATAGCCACTAAGCTTCAAGATCTCCATGGGTCAGAAACTTGTATCTCTGAGCCTCCAGATTAGAATCACAGATGAGCCTTCCAATTCTGGATTGTAGTTCATTCCAGATATAGTCAAGTTGACAACCAGGAATAGCCACCACACAGCCCTAGGTGGCTTAAGGGTGGAGATACATTCTGAGAAATGCTAGCTTATGCCATTGACCAAACACAGACTGAGCTAGCTACCGTAGTTGATGGTAAAGCCTCATGGGATGCTGACTGACTGAGGAAAGTCTCAAGTGCATTTGGGTCTGCTGGAGTCTCGGCCGGGATAGTGTCTGTCTTCAGGTGCAGCCAGTCATTCGTATTGAAAATCCACTTTCCTTCTCCACACCTTGGAGTTGTTTGGGGTCTCCACACTTTACAGTGGGTTGAGGGAAACCGCAGCATCGTTTCCATGGCAACCCCAACACTCCCCTCCAAGCCCTGGTTTGCTGGGCCCTTACTCCTGCATAGAACTGCCAACGCTCCCAGAACACAGACCCGAGCCTCTTGTGACGCTCCCTGCAGTCCATTTGGATTTAGAGATCTCCTTGGCTTCGGAAGCTGGCCCTCACATCTGAGAACTCGACCTGAGAACTCGCAATACACCACCAAAGAGCAGGCTGAGACCCTCTTCGTTCAACAGCTCCCAGGAGCGACTCCTTAACGGTAGGCCCTGCTTTAGATGCTGGGGTCCAGCAGAGAGGCTGGCAGGCAGCAAGTCCAACCCTCTCCAAAGCTGGATTCTAGCTGTCCCGGCTGCCAGGCTGAGGCGGATATCATTGTGTTGGTTTATGCTTAGCAAAGTAGACCCGGAATTACTAAAGCCAAGGGTCCCACGGCTGGCCACGATGCATGGTTAGCAGAGCTAGCCTCCTGGACCAGGTGCGGGCTTCCAGTCACTTGCTGATTCCACCAAAACAAAATAAATCAGAATTAAAAACAAAACAAAACAAAACAAAAAAAACTCCAAAACACGCTTGAGTAGAGACACTGGCGGTCGCCTGGCCTGAGTGATGCCCCTCGGGTCAAGAGCCTTCTAAGCTCCTCACCTTGGCTGCAAACTTCCTCAGAGAGCCGTGCGCCCTGTCAGAAGCCGTGAGGAACAAGCAAGCACATTCCGGCCAAGGGGAGCGTGGTGCTGCCTCTGGACAGATGAGCCCGTGAGCGTGGTGCTCCCTCTGGACAGATGAGCCTGTGCCAGGTCTGTAGTCCAACCACAGAACACAGGCTGATGAAGATGGCTCAGGCCCTCCCTGGGTGGCCTCAGCACAGTTGACAGCCCACACCATGTGCCCTGGTTAAATGGCGGGTGACAGCACTCCAGCTAGCTCAGACCCTTCCCTTCTCTCCCATGCCCTCTGCCTCACTCACACCTCTGAGAAGACATTCCTACAGCTCGCCCCCAGGGCTGTTCCCTTACTTGGCCTCTTCCTCCTCTTGAGGCTGAACTGACTTCCTAGGCCTGGCTGTCAGAGTATAGAGGCCCAGCAATCAGCAGCCCCTATGGGCTCGCCTAATTAACATTCCCAATTAAAATTAAACACTCATCCTAACCCTGGCCTTCCCTTTTTCCTTTTACAAGCCACCATTTGTCAGAGGGCCATGTCTGCCTCCTCTCTATGTCCCCTCCGGGACAGATACCCCTCTTCCCAGCCCTGCTCCCTTCCCCCTCTCCTTTGTCTTCTATCTCACCTGTTTGTCTCTTATCCCTGTCCTTTGTCTCTCTGGGTCAAATAAATCTCTTTTGTGCTGAGATTTGGTCTTGTGACTCCCGAGGCAATACCTGCCTATCTCTTACAACTCCAGTGACAAGGAGCCTGCTCTGGGGTCAGAACACTGACCATTCATTCTCCCCACCCCCACCCCCACCCCTGTCTTTGCAAGGGTCCTCGTGTATACAGAATTGGGCTGTTTTAGGATGTTATTTGATCACTGGTAAATGTATGGCCTGATTGTTGATCATTATCATCACCTTCTTCTTCCTCCTCCTCCTCTTCTTCTTCCCCCTCCTTCTCCTTGTTTGGATAGTAAGACCAAAGAGATTGATAAAGAGAAAGGTCTACTTTAACAGGGGAGAATTCAGGGGAAGGTGTTCTGAGCAAGTGTGGGGACCTGAGTTCAGGTCCCCAGCACCCATGCAACAAGCTGGGCGTGGTGATGCGTGTCTATGAGGCCATCACTAAGGAGACAGACAGGTGGGGCCAGGGTCTTACCAGCCATCTGGTGAGCTCTTTGTCATTAAATACTGTGTGTGACATCCTGCTTTGTGAAGTCCTCCACATTGGCAGGCGCCAGGACAGTTTCCTGATGTTGCTGTTGGGACCCAGCATGTGCCTGTGCCAAGACACAGAATGTGAGAATGTTCTACCAGGCGTGAACCTGAGTGACAAGGGAGAGTCACAGGGTGCCTCGTCACACACACAAGAATCGAACTCTTTTCAGAGAGGCTTCTCCGTACCTTCCAGTAGCAATCCTGGGGGTGCCGCTGTGTTTCCCCAAACACTGGACTGTAGATCGAATCTCCCAACTCAGTCCTCGAGGCTGAAGTGAGCATCCAGCCACTGATGGCCAGTCTGTGCTTCTGAAACGTGGTTGAATCCTCTAAAGTGTTCGCTGCTTGAATATAGAGAGCAACGGCTTTCATCCGAGCCTGGTCACTGCTGCTCTTGCCCATCTTCCTGCTTGCTCAGGGCCGCCCCGGGACTCCCAGGGTCCCCAGACCCTCCCCAGGGCCCCCAGCCTCCCCTCTCCGGTGTGCGCAGACAGGGGGCTGCTCTCTCCTTTGCTCTGCTCATTTGTTTTCCTTTTGTTTTTATTTTCTTTGGGGCTTTTCTCCTTCCGGCCATCCTCTCCATTTTACTTTAAATGTGTCACCAACAAAAATAAATACTTCCCCTCCCCCACATAAGTCAATTTACGCTAGGTCTCCCAAGATGGTTTATAAGCTCTAAATACTCCCACATAAATAGATAAAAACCAAAGAGGGAAGCTACATTAAAGGTCTCTTTGTCACTGTCTTACAGGGTGATCAGAAAGGTTTTCTGACCCTCTGGGAGCTCAAATGGCTGCCATTCCGTCACTCGGGATTTTAGGAAACGTCACCAAAGGCTCTGCTGAGCACTGGGCAGGCTGGCACTGCAGCCCGGTCTTAGCAGCCCACTTGCAGGTCTCCTCAGACAGAGAGGAGTTCACTTCAGCAGGGCCCAATCTCTGCTGGGGTTGGGGAGCCTTTTCTTTTTCCATCTCTCTCGATGGTGCTGTCAGAGGCTGTTCGCTTCTAGAAGAAAATTCTCTTTCCCCCTCTTTTTAAGACCTAGGGTCCAGGAATATATAGCTCAGTGGTCGAGCTCTCCCCGTGTCCAGTCTCGGCACCAAACAGGAAAAAGTTCTTGTCAGGAGGCTGTTTCACACTGCAGAGCATTCCAAAGGAAAGGAATGGAGACCCCGGTGTCTGGCCCCTGCGTTTATTTTGAATTCTTTGTCTTACTGTTTCTCTTAGAATCCACTCCTGAGATGCCAAGGTTCTAACATTGAGTTTGGTTGGCAAGTTGCCCAGAGAATTGGCCAGTGGAAGGGACCGATTGTTGGGAATGTGTCCTGTGTGCCAAGCTGCACTAAACCGGGAGGGAGAGGAAGGGCAGAGGATATGACCACAAAGCCTGTTTACAAGAGAAACAACAAAATATCCAATTCTCACTTCCTCCCTCCTCCCCCGGGGGCCGAGTTGATTCCCAAGGAGTTCCCGCGCAGATGATTCGGGATGGGCTTGCACTGTGTGCTGCTCACGCTGGCCGTAAACTGTATCTTCCCCGGATTGGGGAGCTTCCGGAGGTCGGCTTCCTCTGCTGAGATAACATCGGTGGCTGTTTCTCTGGTTAGAACTGGATTGTGTCTCCCTTGTGAGCAGTGTGGAAATGGAAAAGCGTTAAGAGGGGGAAAATAAATGCTGGCTGCGGCCCCACCCCCAGGGTGTACTTAGGCACATGGCCCATTTGCACATGTGTGCGTGTGCACACACACACACACACACACACACACGCACGCACGCACACACACACACATACACACACGCACACACACACACACACACACACACACACTCGTGTGAACAGCGGGAGCTGGGAGTCAGCACAGCCCTCGTTCTCCTGCCCTTGTCCCTGTGTCCTGCCACCTCCCTCTGTCTGGATGAGCTGGTGCGCGGGCAACAGGCCTCTTGTCCCCCTAATCCATTCAACCACAGCTGCCTGATTCCTGAAAGCCCAGCCTCTTTTCTTTCTTTTTTTTTTTATTGAATATCATCTTCATTTACATTGCCAATGGTAAAACCTTTCCCGATTTCCCCCCTCCCCAAAGACCCCCCAACCCCTCCTCCCACTCTTTGCTTCCATGTATATGCCCCTCCACCTGACCCACTCCCACCCCCCACCCCCACCCCGATTTCCCTTTGTTGGGGCCTCTGTTGAGCCTTTACCTGACCAAGGACCTCTCCTCCCACTGATGCCCAACAAGGCCTTCTTCTTCTGCCACACTTTTGCCTGGAACCATGTGTGCCCCTTGGTTGATGGTTCAGTCCCTGGGAGTCCTGGGGCTTCTGGGTGGCCGAGATCATTGTTCTTCCCATGGGGCTTTAAACCCCTTCAGCTCCTCCATTGGGGACCCCACACCCAGTTCAATAGTTGGCTGCTAGCATCTGCCTCTGTATGTGAAAGGCTCTGGCAGGGCCCCTCCTTTCGGTGTACACTTCTTGTCATCCATAGTAGTGTCTGGGTTTGGTGACTGTTTATAGGATGAATCCCCAGGTAGGGCAGTCTCTGGGTGGCTTTTCCTTCAGTCTCTGCTCTACACATTGTCTCCCTTATTGCTCCTGTGAGTATTTTGTTCACTTTCTCAGAGGAAGCAAAGCACTTAAGTCCTCCTCCTTCTTCTTGAGCTTCCTGTGCTGGGTGAATTGTAACTTGTTTATTTTGAGCTTTTGGGCTAACATCTGCTTATCAGCGAGTGCATACCATGTGCGTTCTTTGGTGATTAGGTCACCTTGCTCAGGATGACACTTTCTAGTTCCATCCATTTGCCTAAGAATTTCATAAATTTATTGTTTTTAATAGCTGAATAGTACTCCATTGTGTATATAGACCACAGTTTCTGTATTCATTCCTCTGTTGAGGGACATCTGGGTTCTTTCCAGCTTCTGGCTATTATAAATAAGGCAGATATGAACATAGTGGGAACATGTGTCCTTATTCCATGTAGGAGCATCTTCTGGGTATATGCCCATGAGTGGTATAGATGGGTCCTCAGGTAGTACTATGTCTAATTTTTCTGAGGAATCGCCAAACTGATTTCCAGAGTGGTTTTACCAGCTTGCAATCCCATCAACAATGGAGAAATGTTCCTTTTCCCCCACATCCTCTCCAGCAACTGCTGTCCCCTGAGTTTTTCATCTTAGCCATTCTGACCAGTGTAAGGTCAGAATGATTATGATTTGCATTTCCCTGATAACTAAGGATGCTGAACATTTCTTTAGGTGTTTTAGAGTCATTTGAGTTTCCTCAGTTGAGAATTCCCTGTTTAGCTCTGTACCCCATTTTTTAATAGGGTTATTTGACTGTCTGGAGACTAACTTCTTGAGTTCTTTGTATACATTGGATATTAGCCCTCTATCGGATGTAGGGTTAGTAAAGATCTTTCCCCAATTTGTTGGTTGCCATTTTGTCCTATTGACCGTGACCTTTGTCTTACAGAAGCTTTGCAGTTTTATGAGGTCCCGTTTGTCGATTCTTGTTCTTAGAGCGTAAGTCATTGGTGTTCTGTTCAAGAACTTTCCCCCTGTGCCCATGTGTTCAAGATTCGTTCCCACTTTCTCCTCTATAAGCTTCAGTGTGTCTGGTTTTATGTGTAGATCTTTGATCCACTTGGACTTGAGGAAAATCCAGCCTCTCATAGTGTACAAGTTCTTGGTTTTGTTTTGTTTTGTTTTGTTTGAGACAGGGCTGTGCAAGAGACCTGTCTATCCTGGAACTTGCCTTGTAGACCAGGCTAGCCCCAAACTCACAGAGATCTGCCTGCCTCTGCCACTCATGCGCTGGGATTAACCATGCTTGACTAGTGGTCAAACTCAACACAGCTTTCAATGCTGTGGTCTCCCCTTCCCCTGAAGCGCCGAGGTGGGCCTCAGA
Source organism: Apodemus agrarius (assembly GCA_964023405.1). NCBI lineage: Eukaryota > Metazoa > Chordata > Mammalia > Rodentia > Muridae > Apodemus > Apodemus agrarius. The sequence continues at coordinate 5,016,810 of OZ030014.1, forward strand.
GTCGGTATGGGGCTTGTTTCCTGCCTCCCTGTCTGACCCTGCTGCCAGGTGTTGGTTGAGCCTTCCAGGGAGGAAGGAGGGAGAAATGGAAGTCAGAGGGGTACTACCCCTCAAAGAGCAGGTCGGACCCCAGGGTGGGCTCTTTGGTGCCTGCTGTGGGCGCTTTGCAGTCCCTGGCTTGGAGGGTAGGTGCTCTGGAGGAGCCCGCTGGTGCCTGCCTTCCTTCTGCGTGTTGGGGAACAATGCGGGGCAAGCCCAGCTCTCTCACACTGCTGACTTGTGGCTGCAGAAGGCTTGTGTCGTTCTTGGCCTGAGCAGACTGGCTGGTGCTTGCAGTGGCCTTTCGATTCAGTCACCAAGGCCCTCCTCATCTACCCACATGATTCTGGGTTGTCACAAGATGGCAACTTCAGTGGCCTCACAGGAAACACTTTGAGTGACTGGACCACCCTTCCCACACTCCCTCGCAGCAGGGAAGGGCACCTCTGTGCAAGAAGCCGTTCACACCCCTTCATCTCTCTCACTGCAGATGCCCACAGATGCAAGCCGCTCAGGCGTCTTGTCAGACAGACAGCTTGTTCTTTCACTATCTGTCCATCCATCTGTTTATCTGTGCATCTGCCTGTCTGCCTGTCCATTGTCCATCTGTCCATCCATCCTTCTATCCTATCCCTCCATTTGACCACCTGTCCACCCATCTGTCCATCTGTCTGCCCATCCATCCACCCATTCTTTCGTCCATCTGTCACCCCTTTGCTCTATCCTGTTGTGTAGGTACTACAAGGGTAGGTAGACTAGAAATGGACACATGGAGGGGCGGTGGCCTGATGGGTAGACAGACAGATGGATGGACAGATGGGTAGATGATAGATACTTAGGTAGGTAAACAGACACACAAGCAAATATGGACAAGAGAGAGATGATAAGTCAGATAAGGGGAAGCCCATATCATTGCTCTCAGTGCTGCTCTTGGGAGCTCATACTAGGGAGGGTGCGGCACACAGCCAAGCAGGAGCTGGGCGGAGCAGCTCTGCAGAGGAAGAGCAGATGTCATTGGCAGGGCTGTGGCTTTCCCTGCTCCGGCTTCTAAAATGTCCCTACATGCAGGGTTTCACCGTCCAGCAGGTGTGAGCCTAGATACCCTGCCTGCGGTTAAGCCCTCGATATGGCCATCAGGATGGATTCCTGTTGATAAATGGAACCTGGGTGGTGTCCCTGAATATGGGACACATCAAGACAACTCAGCCAGGAGACTTGAATGCAAGTGACTGTTTTTCTACAGTTGAGTACCACCCACTCAGTAAATCCTTTGAAATTAGAAAACCGTGGTCAACTGTGAAAGTACCTATGACACCAGAGAAAGAGGAAACCAGCAGAAGAGTGACAGCGGCCACAGGCTAGACCCAGCAGTCCCAGGCTAGATCCAGCTACTGTCGATAATTCAATTTTCAGAGACTCTGTGATTCCAGTCAGCAACATAATGTTGAAGAGAGCAGAATATAAGACTGAACACATATCACCAATTCAGTCTGGAGACCCAGACTGCTGGGACATACACGGAGGCTCTCAACCCTCTAATGCTAAGACCCTTTCATTCAGCTCCCCATGCTGTGCTGACCCCCAGACATAAGATTATTTTCATTGCTACTTCACAACTGTAATTTTGCTACTGCTATGAATCGAAATGTAAATATCTGTGTTTTCCGATGGTCTTAGGTGACCCTGAAAGGTCTCCCCCCACAGAGGTTGTGACACACACACCCCCACCTCAGGGCTGAGAACTGCTGTTTGGTTCTGGATCCTAAGCCAGGACATTACCTGCCCCATCTGGGACATCCCGGTTTCACCCTGTGACTTTACTTATCTGGTGTGTTCTAATTTCATGTGTATGTATACATTTTATGATCAGCCATGACACTTGTATGATGCCTCAGCAAGTGTAGACAAAGTGAGTTTGTTTCCAGATTTCAAACTGCATCTTTAGACCCGACTTGTTCCCACAGCTCGTGCGCTTGGTCTTCCCTGATCTGGGCACCCGGAGGCTGGGCACACGAGGAAGTGCCAGGTAGGGTTGTGATGTTTGTTTTGTGTTAAGTGGAGAAAATGACGATGCGGGGAAATCACAGTAACCGATAAAACACAAGACACAGAATAAGCTGCACACGGCGACTCTCACCACATTCTCCTGTGGTTCAGTCCAAACCCCATCATCTGGGGACACCAGGAAGTACCACGCTCACAGGATTCAATATCTTGTTAAAATATAAAGATTACCACATATACTTTAGATGTTAAAACATGTGCCCAATTATCAAAAGGTTCAAAGAATTGCACACATAGAATAATGCTAATTGCTTTTAATTACTCTATGGACTGAAATGCCTTAAGCATTTGGCCAATTAGCCTCTCAGTTGTATTCAGGAGGCCCTATAGTGACAGGACGGAAGCTCCAGTGCCATCAAGTGAGCCCTCATAATAATTGCCACACAGTTGTCATTGTCCTTTGCTGTTTGTTTAAAATCAAGACAGGAAATCAGTGAGCAGGGACAGAGCCAATTAGAGGAAGGGCCAGCTGCCCGCGAAGAAATTGAAGACAGGGGCAAGTTAGCCCAGTCTAACCTCGGGCAGTAATTAAGCTGAAGAAACCTGGTTCTGTAGTTTGCCAGGGGCACACACTGTGGTTTCCTGGATGCCACAGAGGAGATGAGGTTGTGTGTGGGGAGTCTGACTTCCTGCAGGCTGAGTCCTCTGGAAGGCAAAGGCAGCAGGACGGGAGGCCTGTCCCAGGACACCTCTCTGAGATGAGACACCGAGAACGCAGAGCCACGCACCCAGCAGCACTTTGTAGGCTATCACAGCAGAATGCCTGTGGTGGGCTGTGCCTTACGGTAGGTCGGGGATGTGGTGGGTACGCCTAACCTGCCCCCTGTCCTCAGTGAGCCGTGCAGCACTGTGGAGAGTGGGGCTCACCGCTGCTGACCAGGGTCCTGACTATCATCTACATAGACTAGCCAGGGTCCAAATTCAGAATTTCCATATAATATGCACATATAGGTGTATATGAATGCAGTGCATACATATGGCACTAAATCACTGCAGAGGCAGAAAACTGAGCTGTCTGTAATGGTGCACATAGAGGTAAGTTAAAGGACTCCTCTGTTTTCAGGTATCATTATGACGGGATCTATATCAAGAAGAGTTCCTTCTTCTATGCTCATTACTGCTACCTGCTGGGTAAAAAGAGCTGTCACAGGTGAGTCCGTCCTTGGGTTCCTTGGTCATGGGACACGGCCTAGTTTCTATGAAAACCATTCCAATCTTAGCTGATTGGTAACTGATTTGTAGGCTGTTCTACCACAAGCCCTTATGAAGAGCAGAAAAACACAGGCCAACATGTGGCCAACACGCCGTGTCAGCCTCTGGCAATGTTACTGGCCAGAGAAAACCCATTTCCACCTGACTTCCTTAGGTAATTGATTCTAACCATCTTCTCAGTCACCTAAGCCATTTCTGGTTGGGTCTTCCCAGAAATGTCTATTGCCCTCAAGACTCCACTGTGCCCTCGCAGGGCTAGCCTCTCTTTATTCTCCCCGCTTCCCCTTAAGTGCAGACTTTCACTCGCGTCAGCCCAGGGGCCTCTTGCGCTCAGCCTGTTACCACCCTTCCCTCCGGAAGAGTGCTCTGGTCCATCCGGCCCATCCCTAGGAACTCCTCTCCGACTGGTTCTGGACACGCCCACTGGGGTGACCCATTGTAGCATCACAGTCAGGGTGTGGAAGGTTCCACTCAGAACCTCCCTAGAAATCACCTCCACCTCCATTTTCCTTGATGATACTCACTCCATGCCACCAGTGGGTTGCAGACCTCTTCTTCACTCTTCCCTTTTGAGGTAGAGACTGTCATCCTACTCAGAGAACAGTTACGCTATGGCTCCATATCTACCGGTGGAGTCAAGCTGAAGGTTCAGCGTCTTCAGATGCAACCAAACCTATGCTCGTGTGCTTGGGAGTTAGGCCTGATCACATGCAGACATCATGACTGTATCCTAAATAACAGTTTTCTGTATTAAGTAATCTAGAGATAGTTTATAGGGTAATCGGGGAGTCAGTTATGTTCTTTGTGGAAACTCTAGTTTATAGAAGGGGCTTGAGCACTGGAGGGACTCCAGAGCCAGTCCCCCATGGATGCTGAGGGCTCCAGTCCCCCACAGATGCTGAGGGCCCCAGTCTCCCATGGATGCTGAGGGGCAGCTGGACTCCATGGACCTCCTTTTCTTTTCTTTCTTTTTTCTTTCTTTCTTTCTTTCTTCCTTTCTTTCTTTCTTTCTTTCTTTCTTTCTTTCTTTCTTTCTTTCTTTTTTGTTTTGTTTTTTGAGACAGGATTTCTCTGTGTAGTCCTGGCTGTCCTGGAACTCACTCTGTAGACCAGGCTGGCCTCGAACTCAGAAATCCGCCTGCCTCTGCCTCCCAAGTGCTGGGATTAAAGGCGTGCGCCACCGCCCTCCATGGACCTCCTACAGCTGCTCTCTTCTCAGCCTCTTCCTACTCCAAGCCAGTTGACCAAGCTTCCTAAAATGCTAATTTGTCTGCCTCCTCCTTTCCCAGAAAGGGCGAAGGCCACCATCTAGGCAATGCAGGCAGGCTGTCCATCCCGCTTGGTGTTTCTGTACACCCCCGGCCTTATCTTCCTGTGACTCTGGAGCACATGACTCCATTCCATGCCCATCCTCCCCTCCTGCACCCCTCCCACAATCCCTCCTTCCCTGCTGGGTCCTCTTGCCTCTACCATTTGTGTTGACAGCCCTTCAGGGAGACCATCTTCAACGGAGCCAGTTCTAGGATGACCCTTTCCCTCACATTCCACACTGCTCATAGACTCTCTATCTGTCCAGGATTTCTGCCCTGTCGTTAGCTGTCCACTGGGCTTCACTTGGCATAAATAGGTGATTGTGTGTCTGAGAAACCAAGGGCAATGTCACTTGTAGCACAGCATCATCTCCATCGTCACCATCATCATCATCATCTGTACCTCGGTCATTCTCAAAGCCTTCCAGCTTTGACAATAGCAAGTTTGTATGAGGGGCCCTCCACGGAGAGTGGCTGTGAAAGATCCCCAAATCGGGGAGCCCCTCATTCTAGTCTTGGGATAAGACGATGTCCCAAAAATTCACAAGAAACCGTTCTTGATGCAAACACACGAGGTTTATTTAGGGAGCCAATGCACTGAGATCAAGCTCGTAACCCATGCAGGGGCAGAGGAGATCAATCTCACGCAGCTGCAGTCACTGCAGTCAGGAAAAGACTACAAAGGAAAAAAAAGGAGGGATAGGCAGGGAAGGTCAGGCGGCAATTTGTGGCTCAGCAGAGGGTTACAGGTTAATCTTGGGTAAATATAGTCAAACCTTGAGCAAGATGCCAGGTGTCTCAGGAGCGGGGAGTGCTTGGGAGTGCTCATCATGGGAATGTGGTGAGCCAGTTCTTGGAGTGGGGAGCACTCTCTGAAGGCCAACAGCCTCTCTGAGAGCAGAAGCTGGGAGTGCTCTCTCAGGGCTAACAGTTTCTCTGAGAGCAGAATAAACAAACTTTTCTGTGTTAGGCTAATTGCTAGGGGTTTAGAAATATCAAGTTGGGGGTCTCTCATTTCCCACTCCTGCTAGTGAGTAGTTATAATCATAGAACTAAATTTGCGATTCTATATATCGTATATTGTCATTTTCTAACTTCTGATACTGCTGGCGCAACATAGGAATCTGTACAGCACTGATCCTTTGTCTAACAAAAGCAATTATTCTATTAATTATGCAAGGTCCTACAGTTAGTAGAAAGAACAAAATCAGTAGGGGTCCGGTCAGGGCCGAAAGCAAAGTCGTCATCCATGGTGATTTGCTGAACCAACCCTCGTATCAGTTTTGGGTGGCCTCTCTGTCCCGTTGGCCTTTTTCTAGTCTCTCTCTAAGTTTGCTCATGGAGTCCCTAATAGCTCCGGAGTGATCTACATAGAAGGAACATTCTTCTTTTAGGGCAGCGCATAAGCCTCCTTCCTTAAGAAACAGCAATTCTAGCCCTCTCCTGTTCTGTAGCACCACCTCAGGCAATGAAGTAAGGGACTCTTCCAGTTGACTGAGAGATTTTTCTAAAGCTCTTAGATCTTGGGTCATGGCCATTTGAAGTGTATTTAGTCCATGTCGAAGGTCTATGGGTCCCTTGATAAGAGTAGTGATCCCCGTTCCTATCCCTGCCACTAGTCCTATCCCTAACATAACTGCTAAGGTGAGAGAGACTGGTTCCCTTTTTTCGCGTTGATGCTTGCTCTCATAGGCTTCTATAACGGCTTCTTCTGGATGGTAATAAATTCTGGAACCCGTCTAATCATAGCACAGAAATCTTTGCTTTAATTAAAGATAGTAGTATGCACACAAGGAGTGAGGGCAGTACTGCATGCCCACCAGTTATTATCATTAGGAAGCAGATATTGGTTGGATCCAGTGGTGTTAACATCCAGAGTATTATTGCAAAGATGCTGGTGGGTCGAGGGCACATGGCCTATACATGAACCCATCCCTGATACCTCAGTCAGGGTTAGATTATTTTTGGGACCCCCCAGGGACAATGGCTGGGGTCAGTGGTAGCATTGATGGGACCAATAACTGCAGTCCCTTCATAATAAGGAGGACCTGCTGCCAGACAGAGCCAGTAGGATGAAGTTGCATTGGGGTTTGCAGCATTTAGAGCTTGGAATGCCCCCTGAATTAGGTATAGTAATCTGTCTCCAGTGTGTGGGGGGCAGAGTGACAAAAGTTGAGGTGGGAGCCTCAGTTATAACAGGGGGAGGGGCTTTGGAATGATTCCTCTGTCTAGCGGCTTAGGAGGCCCCTGTTCTGCAAGCACTTTATCAGGCCCCAAGGGAACTGTTGGAGGGCTTTCAATCTTCAGTCTAATCTGAAATGTGAACCAGTTGTCCCATCCTGACATATAGAACCTAAGATCCCAGGTTCTCCCCTGGGGCCAAGCAGTAAACTGCTTCACTGGGCCTGTAAAGGTGATGTTAAGGGAGTCATTTTTCTGAGAAACACTGATCAAGTCCTATAAGGACGCAAGTAGTCTTGCATCCTCACTGTCCACAGTAGAATTGTCCCAGACCCCCACATCTGTGAGCTTCCGGTCTAGATCGGCCGTCTCTGGGGCATACATAAAAAGGGGTTTGCTGGAGCTTTCTCCTGACGGGTAAGCTCTTACAGCCGGGATAAGCTGCCTTGTATTGTTTTGGGACTCCTGGTAAGGGGAGTGAAGGCTTCCAACTATATAACGTTTCTGCAGTCAGTACACTTCCTTATGGGTTAGCTCAGGAATGTCTCAAGAGTCTAATCTGGTTATTAGGGCACAGATCTCTGGAAACAAGGAGGGCCACCAAGTACGGGGTGGGGGGGGGTTCTTTGTAAGTGGACCAGACCATGTCTCCAGTTTGTGATAATACCTGCCAAGAAAGGGTCATAGGCTGGGGGTTGCTAATCCTCGGTGGTGAGAAGGCAGCATAGGCGCATCAGTCCTCTCCAGCTTCCAGGAGTCATCTCTGGCTGCAGGGGGTGGGGTGGGGGGCTTAGACGTGAGACACATGGATCCAAGCCGGGATACCGTCGACCTTGATGGCGGTGGGGCTAGTTAGAAGTATCAGGTAAGGTCCCTTCCATCTAGGCTCGAGGTTGCCGGATCGATAACGTTGGACCAGGACGGAGTCTCCCACTTGGAACTTATGCAGCACCACTGTAGCTCCTGGTTTATACACACCTTTGAGCTGTTCCCAGGCGTCATTTCTGACTAGTTCAAGAGCCTTTAAACAAGCTAGCAGGGGTTGGGAGGAAGAAATGTCAAGGTGAAGTATCCCTCCCGCTTCTGCCAAGGGGGGCGGTTCCCCATGGAGGAGCTCAATGGTGTGAGTTTAAATCTCCCCAGGGTGTTCTGTACTCTGAACAAGGCAAAGGGCAAGAAGGCTGCCCAGTCTTTCCTGCTGGTCTCCAAGGCTAATTTAGTCAAGGTCTATTTTAATGTTCTATTCATTCTTTCTACCTGTCCTGAACTCTGGGGTCCCTCACTTACCTGGGCAATGAAGGCAGGGCATTGTCTGATCCAATTACCTTAGGAATGCCGAATCTCGGGAACATCTCTTCTAGTATCTTCTTTGCCACTATGTTGGCTGTCTGCTTTTCTGTGGGGAAAGCTCCTACCCAACCTGAGAAAGTATCTATGAAAACTATTAAGTATTTGTTACCATATTTTTCTGGTTTGACTTCCATGAAGCCGACTTGCCAGTACGCTCCCAGCCTATCTCCCCGTAGGCACTTACCAGGTGTGCCTATGTGATGTCCAGCGTTGGTTAAGGCACAGGCCTATGTGAGGTCCAGCGTTGGTTAAGGCACAGGCCTATGTGATGTCAGGCATTGGTAAGGCACAGGCCTATGTGATGTCCAGCACTGGGTAAGGCACAGGCCTATGTGAGGTCAGGCATTGGTAAGGCACAGGCCTATGTGATGTCAGGCATTGGTAAGGCACAGGCCTATGTGATGTCAGGCATTGGTTAAGGCACAGGCTTATGTGAGGTCCAGCATTGGTTAAGGCACACGCTTTGCAATTTTGAACTCTTTCTTGAGCAATATCTGAGAGGCCCATGACATGATAGTCAGAGTGGCCTACAATGTCCCAAGTGGGTTAATTGGTGCAAATTGGTGACATATTGTTGTCTCTCATTTTGGGGTAGGATAGGCTTCCCATCTTCTGTCTCCGCCACTCCATAGGGAGTGTAGCTGTATACTATTTTTAATTTTTCCATCTGGCGGTGATCCTCTGGGGTGTACCTGAAACTGTTCTCTCTGATGTAGTAATATTCTTTGGACTGTTTAATCCCCTGGTTGGCTGTAAGAATCATGGCTCCCTGGGCTGCTTGTTTGGCTGCCGTGTCAGCCATCTGATTGCCTTTGGCAATGGCATTTGGCCCTTTTGATGGCCAGGGCAATGTATAATGGTTAGGTTTTTTGACAAGTGTATGGCTTCTAGCAGACTTGAGATTTCTTCTTTGTTTTAATGTCCTTTCCAGCAGATGTGAGTAGCCCCTCTGTTTATAGATTGCCCCATGTATGTGAGCGGTGGCGAAAGCATACCTGCTGTCCGTGTAGATGTTGATAGTCTTTCCTTCTGCCAGCTGCAAGGCTTGGGTGAGTGCAATCAGTTCTGCCTTTTGAGCTGACGTTCCTTCAGGCAAGCTGCTAGCCCAGATGGTCCTTTCCCCTTCCACCACCGCTGCCCCTGCTCTCTGCTTACCTTATAAAGGTGCTGTCGTCTGTGTACCAGTTAGGGCACCCAGGCCAGGGCTGGTCAGTGAGGTCCTTCCGTGTTCCAGTTTCTTCTGCCAGGATGTCTACATATTGGTGTATGCACAGAAAATCATCTGTCTCAGGCAGTAGGGTGGCGGGGTTGAGGATAGCAGGGTGGGGGGGGTGGGGGGGATGGAGGGTGGGCAGTGGGGGGGGCAGGGGGCACGAAAGTCACTCGTTCAGTCAGCAGGAGGCTTTGGTAATGAGTCATGTGGGCGTTTGTCATCCAGCGGTCAGGAGGCTGTCTGATGATGCTTTCTAGGGCATGGGGAGCTATCACGATAGTATGCTGTCCCAAGGTCAGTTTGTCAGCATCCTTGAGGAGTAGTGCTACAGCGGCGATGGCTTTCAGGCAAGAAGGTCACCGCTGGCTACAGGATCGAGTTTCTTTGATAGGTAAGCTAAGGGTTGCTTCCATGGCCTCAAGGCCTGGGTCAGGACCCCCCAATACCACCCCTGCTTTTTCAGCCACATAGAGGGTGAAAGGTTTAGTTAAGTCTGGTAGGGCCAAAGCTGGTGCACTGAGTAAAGCACTTTTAATTTCTTTGAAAGCTTTCTGGTGTTCGGGGGCCCATGAGAAAACCCCCGTTTCTTTGGTGAGAGGGTAGAGTGGGACTGCCAAGGTGGCAAATCCTGGTATCCAGAGTCTACAAAACCTAGTGCCTAGGAACTCTCTTACTTGCTTTGGGGTTGCAGGAGTAGGGATTTGTGTCACAGTCTTTTTCCTAGCTTCCGTCAGCCATCGCTTCCCCTCCTTAAGAGTGTATCCCAAATAGGTTACTTCTGTCTGGCAAATCTGGGCTTTCTTTGCTGAATCCCTGTACCCCAACTCACCCAGCTCAGTCAGTAATTTCTCAGTCCCAAGTTTGCACTCTTGCTCGGTGATTGCAGCTAAGAGCAAATCATCAACATACTGAAGCAGGGTAATTTGAGGATTTTCTGACCTCAATAGAGCCAAATCCCGATGGAGGGCTTCATTGAAAAGGGTAAGGGAGTTCTTGAATCCCTGGGGCAGATGCGTCCAGGTCAGTTGTCCAGCCTGTCCCGAATCTAGGTCTCGCCATTCAAAAGCAAAGATCGCCTGGCTGGTAGAATGCAGTCTCAGGCAAAAGAACACATCTTTTAAGTCCAGAACTGTATACCAACGTCTATCAGGAGGGAGAGAACTGAGCAGGTTGTAGGAGTTAGGGACATTGGGATGGATATCCTGCACTCTTTTATCAACTTCTCTTAGATCCTGTACTGGCCGGTAGTCATTAGTGCCTGGCTTCCTAACTGGCAGCAACGGAGTGTTCCAGGGAGACTGACAAGGAACCAGAATGCCTAGTTGTAGGAGCCTTTGAATGTGAGGCCCGATACCTTCTCAGGCCTCCTTGCTCATAGGGTATTACTGTACCCCAATGGGGATTGCATCAGTCTTTAGACTTATGACAATGGGGGGCACTCGTTGGGCCTCTCCCATGCCCCCTGTCTCCGCCCATGCTCCGGGGAAGCTCTTCAGCCATGCTCCCCCCAGGGTCTTGTCCAGCGAGGCTGGAGGTTCATGCAATCTATTCTTCCTTTAGTTTTAAAGCCAAAATCATTGAAATGGGGGCCTGCCAATTGGTTCCTTTTGAGGAAAAACTTATTTGGGCTTTTAATTTTTTAATCTCTCCCCAATAATGGCATGGGGCACTCAGGGATGACAAGGAAGGAGTGAGTTACTTGACCTTTTCCCAGATCAACCTTCCTGTTGGTGGTCCAAGAGTATGGTTTCTGGCCAGTGACCCCAATCACTATGGTTTTTTTTTTTAATTTTTTAATTATTCTAACTGAAAATTCTACTCCAGTGTCAACAAGGAAGTCTGTAGGGGTCCCCTCCACAGTTAGGGTTACCCTAGGCTCGGGGAGGGGGTCCAAGCCCCATCTCCCCTAATCATTATCTTCTAGAGTGAGGACCTTGGGTGGTTTGGCTCCCGGTTTCTTCTTGGGGCAGTCCCTTGCCCAATGTCCCTTTTTCTTGCAATAAGCACATTGGTCCTTGTCTAAACGCTGTCGTAAAAGTCCTCCAGAGTTCTGAGGTCTTCTAGGCCCTGGCCCTGCATTGCCCAGGTACCCTGTCTGTCCTTTTCCTTGCTCTATTCTATAAGTCTCCCTGTCACCTACTACTGCTGCCAAAATCCTTGTCAAACTCCTTTCTTGCCTTTTATCTCGTCTGTCTTCTCTTTCTTCTGCTTCTCTTTTCTCCCCCTCTTTTCTTCGTCAGTCTCTCTCTTATGGTACACTCTGCTTCCTTAACTAGGTCCTGCAAAGATAGCATTTGCAGACCCTCTAGGCACTGCAGTCTTCTCCTAATATCAGAGGTCAATAAAAGCCATGGCTACTGCTGCCTATTGACCCTCGGAGGTAGGGTCAAAAAGCGTGCATCGCCTATAAGCCCCCAAAAGCCATTCTAAAAACACAGAAGGGGGTTCCTTTTTCCCCTGAAGAACTTCTCTTAACTTGGCCAAATTGATGGGGTGCCTGCCAGCCCCCTTGAGACCTGCCACCAGAGCCCGGCGGTAGACTGGGCTACCTTCACCCCCTACCTTCAGGGCTGTTGTAGTCCCAATCAGGACCATTCAGAGGGAAGCCTGCATCTATTTTGTTCTGGAGTTGAGTTGGTTGACCATTGGTTCCTGGCACGTTCTTTTGTGCCTCTAGCAGGATCCTTTCCTTCTCCTTGGTGGTAAAAAGGACCTGTAAAAGCTGCTGACAGTCATCCCAGGTGGGCTGATGGGAGAATATAAGGGATTCTATCAGACCTGTAAGGCTAGAGGGGTTTTCTGAGAAAGGGGCATGATTAGTTTTCCAATTATAGAGGTCAGCTGATGAGAACACCAGTATTGAAGAGGTTGCAAGTGTTCAGGTTTAGCCAGTGGAGGGCCATATGCACGCAGAGGCAAAGCTGTAGTTGAGTCTGGTCCCCCAGGGCTCTGCACACACTGGCTTCGGGTCCTGGCGGCTGGTCCTTCTGCTACTCCTCCAGAGGTATCCTGTTGAGGATTCTGGGGGGTGTAGGGAGGGGATAAGGAGGTGGGGTACCAGGCCATTCTGGGGGCTCCTCAATCTTGGGATAGATCTTAGGAGGAGCCGAGGATCAGGTTCTGTTTGGCAGTTCAGGTTCTGCCGCGTTTCTCGGTGGTTCAGGCTCTGCCAATTTTGCTTTCATTTTCTACTCCGAGTCGCAGAGCGCCAAGACTCGGGAGCCCGGCTTATTTTTCTGAGTCCAAGGCTTTAGCCAGGATGGAGGATCTTGTGCCAAATCCTCCCAAACAAAAATATAAGGTACCTTGTCAGGGTAAGACCCTGATCCCTTCTGAAAAACGATGTCTTTGATGGCAGAAATCACAGTCAAGTCAAGTGTGCCCTCCAGAGGCCAGCCAACATTGCACGTTGGCCATTCTGAAGAACAAAATGTTCTCCAGAGTCCCTTTCTAACTTCTACAGGCAGATTGCGTGCCCTATTTCTAACTTCAGTCCAGTGGTCAAAAGTTTGACCGAGAGGAGTACTGACAGCCTGTCCCATTGTCCAAGTCACAGAAATAAAAAACAGAACACTCAGAAAGACCACGAAAACAGAGACCAGAGCCCGGCTCTTGTGGGATTTCCAACACCAGGAAACAGAATCAGATGGCTGAGGGGTCACAAAATCTCTCCTCTCCAAGAGAGATTCAGGCTCTGTGTCGGGACCCAGATGGGAAATCTCCGAGGGTCCTCAGAGTTCCCACAGACCTCCTGAGATGTCTCTCAGGGCAAACAGTCAGTTATCTCTTGGTACATTTGTCAATAACCCTCCCCTCCATCCTGGACAGGGAGTTTGTTGCTCTCACCAGTGCAGACAACTGTAAACCAGAAAACCAGAAATAACAGAAATAACAGATTCAGAAAACCAGAAATAACAGAAATACTAGATTCAGAAATGGCTGACAGACAGGGACAGACAAGGATGGAATCTTACCTCCAAGAGGGGTCTCTGAGAATTTGGGGGGGGGTGGTCACAAGTCCCAGACGAGCCCCCAAATAGGAAAGACCCCTGAATCGGGAAGCCCTTCACACTAGTCTCGGGATAAGAGGATACCCCCAAAATTCACGAGAGACCGTTCTTGATGCAAACACACGTGGTTTAATTAGGGAGCCAATGCACTGGGATCGAACTCATAACCCACGCAGGGGCAGAGATCGATCTCATGCAGCTGCTGTCAGGAGTTTTTAAAGAAAAGACTACAAAGGAAAAAGGGAAGGATAGGCAGGGAAGGTCAGGCAGCAATTTGTGGCTCAGCAGAGGGTTACAGGTTATCTCAGGCATACATAGTTAAACCTTGAGCAAGATGCCAGGTGTCTCAGGAGCGGGGAGTGCTTGGGAGTGCTCATTGTGGGAATGCAGTGAGCCAGTTCTTAGAGTGGGGAGCACCTGGGAGTGCCCATCTCAGGAACGTGGTGAGCCAGTTCTTGGAACAGGGAGCGCTCTCCCAGTACCAACAGCCTCTGTGAGAGCAGAAGCAGGGAGTGCTCTCTCAAGGCCAACAGTTTCTCCGAGAGCAGAATAAACAAACTTTTCTGTGTTAGGCTAATTGCTAGGGTTTTAGAAATATCGAGTTGGGGTCTCTCAGCTGCTGAGACCCAAGGCTAGGAAGCCTGTTGTGTGGACGAGATGTGTTCCCCTCCCTCTGTTTGCTTACTAGAGCTGAGATGTGTGCTTAGTGTGGCACATGTATGGCATAAGGTCAGAAATGCACACGGCCTCCGTGAGGAGAACAGGCCTTGTGAGAGAAGGTCAGAAGGAACGAGGAGTGAGTTGTGTTCCCTCTGAGCCGTGAGGGACAGACAGGATGGGAGTCTGACGGGTGGGGTGGGAGAGGGCAGCAGGCATGCCTTGGGTGACACTGAAGGGGTGGGAAAGTGTGGGCTCCCTGCTGTGCATCTGTGCAGTGTGGCAAACGATGTCGTTGGAAGGCACTTGAGGGGCCATGGCCTGCAGGGTTGGGGTGGGGCAGTCCAGGAGCCCCTTGAGACACTGGTTGGGCTGTGACACAGCAGCAGAGCTCCAGAGCTCTGTTTGTTTCTACCATGCTGCGCTTTGGATGAATGTGTGTCTCCCCAAGATCCAAGATGAATTAAAATCCCCAATGTATATTGTTAGGAGCTGGAGCCTATGTGCATGCATGTACACACACACACACACACACACACACACACACACACTGTGGGGCTCAGCCTTTATGAATGATTAAAATTGTAAGAGTGGTACCCCCATGAGTGATTCCACCCTCATGAAACCACTGGGCCCTTTTGTCTCTTCTGTTTTGTGAGAATAGAACACAGAGAATAGAGAACAGGCCCCTTTCCTCTCTGCCATCTGCTCTAGCAAGACAGAGAACAAGCACGGTGCCATCTTAGAGCCAGAGGGCGCTTCACGTGGAATCTGCTGGCACCGTTACCTTGACGGCCTTGATGTGTGAGAGAGAAATTTCTTTTGCTCATGTTATCACCTCACCTATGATGCTTTGTCAGAGCTACAGGGAGAGAAACGTCTCCCCAGTCAGAGCAGGAACAGCTGCTGAATGATCAAAACACTAGAAATGAGGTTTCAGAAGAGAAGATCAGGTAGAGAGAGCGATGGGCCCTGCAGTCACCCAGGGGGTGCTGACCAACAGGAGGGGTCAGAAGACCAGCTTCAGGACAGCCATGCTGAAAGGACAGCCAGCAGAAGCCACGCCGACAGGAAGGGAGGGGAAGTGGCAAGTGGAGGAAGTCCTTCAGCCTCGGGTCGACTGCAGAGGCGACCACCATGCTCCCCCATACCTCTCAGCCTCCCCTTAGTCACATCATCGTCAGAAGATGTGGGAACAGGCACAGGGAGAGATGGATCTCAGTCAGAGAGCATTCTGGCTGACTGTTGACATGTTTGCTCTGACCACCCTGATGTCAGTCCTGGCACAGACCTGCAGGAAGCCTGGTGTGGCCTAAGGAGACATCTGACCAGCAGGTGACCACAGTGGGACAGGCTATGGGTAGGCAGGGACTCATCAGTGACACAGAGACAGGGCTAAGGGGGAGGGTAAAAATGGCTTTATCTTCACTGAGGGTGAGGGGTTACCAATGGACGAAGATAAGGACAGGGTTGCATGGCCTGTCCCTGTACTGTGTGACCCACACACATGTAATCAGTGGACTTTGAACTCTGGCTCCCAAAGAGATTATTTCTAAAGCATTAAGATTTTTAACTAATGCCACATCTCAAGAAGTAGTAAATGTAGATTCTAAAGGTAGAAATAGACTACCCTGTTGTTGATCCCTAGCAAACTCTGCTGATGAAAATGTTATCTGTTGCCGGACAGTGGTGGCGCACGCCTGTAATCCCAGCACTCTGGGAGGCAGAGGCAGGCGGATTTCTGAGTTCAAGGCCAGCCTGGTCTACAGAGTGAGTTCCAGGACAGGCAGGACTACACAGAGAAACCCTGCCTCAAAAAAGAAAGAAAGGAAGGAAGGAAGGAAGGAAGGAAGGAAGGAAGGAAGGAAGGAAGAAAGGAAATGTTATCTGTTGTATCATAGATTCTTGTACAAGGGCTCTTGTGTGTCAAATTCCTCTTAAAAATTAGGTCTTGAAACAAAAAGAAAGGTCAGCTTCGTAGTTTTCAAGTAACGGACATGCTCCTCCTCCATCTATCCATCCATCCATTCATTCAACAAAAGTCTGAGTTCCCACAGTAAGTTGAGCCCACTCTAATGTCAGTAATGCACATATATAACCATGGCCTCCTACCATGTGGAGCCAGGGAGAAAGAAAATAGAACCAGGCCGGGTGTGGCCTGAAGACAGTATTGGAGTCATAAGAAGGTCTTCCCCAGACAGCATCTGAGTGAAAGAAAGTACTGCCTCATCAGATTCTGGGACAGCATTCCAGCAGAGAAAGGAGCCAGTACAAAGGGCCTGGGGTCTAGAGAAGTGAGGAGGCAGAGAGTCTGAGGGCAGAGCTGGGTGGGTACCAGGCGATGGGAGGAGAGGCCCCTGAGCAGGAGGGAGGGCCAGAGAGGACAATTAGAAGACATTTTCAGGAGCCCCCCCCCCCCCCCGCGAGATGTCACCCAGAAGCAGCTGAGCTGTGTGACGCTCTTTTGAGACCAGGACAGCTGGAGATGTCGTCTGTCCTCTCACCAGCAAGCTGTGTGCTCGTGGGACAGCCACTCAGTTCCTCTGTTCCCTGGCTTCCTCCTCTCCCAAGAAGGATATGTGCTCGTTGTGGATGTCAGCAAGATCAGATACGCAAACACAAGGGAAAAGCCGAGAGCAGCTGGGGGTAGTGGCTGCACTCTGGTCTCAGGCAGACTGTTCCCCACGTGCTCTCCTGTGCCCGCCCTCCCGGCTCTTGTAATTTAAGGTTCTATAATCTCCACCCAGCTCTCCTGTCTGCATCTTCTGTGAGGCTGTTTCCACATGTTTCAAGGGATCTGATGCTGCTTAGAAGTCTCTTCAGACACATCTGTACTGGCGACAGTCACTTCTCACCCAGCTTCTTGTACACCTGGTACTCGGGTTGTGAGATTCTGTGTGTCCAGGCGTTTGGTATATGTGAGGGGACTCCCGATCCCATTGAAATCATCTGTTTGGGAAATAAACCCAACCCCTACCCCCACGGCTTAGCATGTAGGTTCTGACCCGCTTCTGCGGTTCCAGTGGCAGCTTAACTTCCTGAGTCCAGGCGAGCCGCATCTGTGCACAGGTTCCGGGCACTTGGACCTGGCTCTCGAGGCAAGGGAAAAGACAGACACACAGACAGGAAGGATGAAGTCTCTGCTGGGGAAGCCTCACTCTGGAAGCTCAGCAGGTTTATTATAAGGAGCTGGACATCGGGGCAGGGTTATTGCACACAGAACAAGGGGGCAGGGCTTATGGATTAAGTTTGGCTGATCTTGGTAGGAACAGTCTCTGCAGGGGAGCAGTCTTTGGGCTGTAACCCCGGGGGTGGGGAGCATTGGTGCTCTTGCAGAGGGCTCAAGTCTGACTCACAGACTTGGGAGGCTCACAATTGCCTGTAATTCCAGCTCCAGGGGCTCTGACATCTCTGCTCTCAGTGTGCCCTTGTGTGTGTCTGCACACATGCGTGAACACACACACACACACACACACACACACACACACACACAGAGAGAGAGAGAGAGAGAGAGAGAGAGAGAGAGAGAGAGAGGGAGAGAGAGAGAGAGAGAGGGGCTTCCTTCAAGAATGAAGGGAAAATGAGGACAAGGGGGAATGACGTTGCCTCTGGCCGGCGAACTCCTAAACAGGAGCTAAAGGAAATCCTGCAGAGATCAAGGGCTGGCAGCAGAGGGGATCCTGGGACATCGGGAAAAGAGAAACAGTGGCCAAGTGGAAACCGAAGCATACTCTCGAGTGTCTTCTTCCTCTTGAGGTAACCATAGTCCGTCGCTTTGACAAAGGCCTGCGCCCCACACAGAGATGCACTAAAGCAGGGAAGGTAAAGGGGCCTAAACAGAGAGAGGTTTCCACGCTTCACCTGAGGCGGCGAAGCAAGGGAGCTCCGGGCTGTGGGTTCAGACGTGAGCACTGTGATTAACACTCAGACAACTGCCCAGTGACGGTAACACGTTGCAAAAGATACTGCAAAAGATAAAGCAGAGCAAGATGAAATCCTGTATGTGCTTAAAGTAACTCTCATAAACACAAGGACGCAGCAACAGAACAGACACCCAAGGAAACAAATGGAAATGAGGCACATAAAAGAAAATTAAGAGCTGGCATGCCAGCAATTACCTTAATTGTAAATTATTTACAAGCACCGACAGGGAGAGAAAACCAGCAGAGTGGATTTTTAAAAGGAGAAAACGACTCAGGTTTGTGTTGCCAACAAGACACATACTTCAGATTTGATGGCCTAGACAAGCTGAAAGGTGTTTTTAAGTTTTATTTTTAATGGAAATAATATAGCACTGGAGGCTGGAGAGATGGCTCAGCAGTTCAGGGCATGGACTGCTCTTTTAGAGGGCCCTGGTTCAGTTCCCAGCACCCATACCATGTGACTCACAATGCTGATAACTCTAGCTCCAGGGGGATCTGACACATCCGGTCTTTGTAAGCACCTGCATGTGTGTGTGTGTATGTGTGTATGTGTGTGTGTGTGTGTGTGTGTGTGTGTGTGTATAGAGAGATACACAGAAACACACACATACACTGACATACACATAGAGACACAGGGACACACATACACAGGCATACACACATTCACACAGACATATACACACAAGAGACATACAGACACACATATAGACACAGAGGCATACACACAAATGCAGAGACACACAGAGATACATAGAAATCCATACACAGACACACACAAGTACACAGACATACATACACAAACACACAGACTTACAGACACATATAGATACATACACACAGATACACAACGTATAGAGATACACACACACACACACACACACACACACACACACAAAGCAAAAGTGGAGGAGCCATCTTTGAGGTCGCTGTAGGCTGTCTCTCACCATGCTTAGTCCAGCAGAGCCCATTCCTCACCGCACAAAATGTAGCTGCCTGTGGTAAAGCGGTTTTTACTTGGGGAGGAGCGCATCTATTAGACGTGACATTCGGAGTTCTTATCGGGAGCTTGTCTGCAGTCCTTTCTGCACAGCACATGTCCAAGTAACAAAGCAGAACAGGTGTGCTGCATAAGCTGCATTTCTGTACTTCCGCGCTCCGAGAGCCACGTTCACCAGCAAGCTTCAAATGGGAACGCCCCACAAGCCAAGTTCCCAGGCTCCAGCCAAGGCCTGGCCTGCACCGGCCTTCCTGAGGCTCCTCTGACCTGAGGGTTACCTTTTATCGCACAAGCCTGTGAATTATACCAAGAAAGCGTTCTCTCTCTCTCTCTCTCTCTCTCTCTCTCTCTCTCTAAATGATTGAGCTGTGTCTCTTACTGAAGTTGTTTTTGAAAAAAAATCCCAACAAGATTTTTCTCTTGACATAAAAGCTTACTCAAAGGCGGTATGGGAACTCGGGCAGCTCAAAGGCCTTAACAAGGCCGAATAACTGGAAACACTCCATCCCACAAAGTGCTCTATGTAGCAGTAAAAACCTAAGTCCTGTGCCTTCAGTGGTGACACGGGAACCCAGGCAGGGGAGACTCTAGAAATACGACCAACTGATTTTTTTTATTAAAAATATTAGAATCTACTTATTGTGTGTGTGCGCGTATGTGCACATGCGTGCTATAGTACACAAGGATTGGAGGGATGGGAGGAGAGCTTGTGGGAATGAGGTCTCCTTCCACAATGTGGGTTCAGAAATCAGACATGTTATCAGGCCTGGCAGAAAGCACTGAGCCATCTTGTCAGCCCTCAGGTGAAGGCAGAAGTACACAAGTAATGTAATAGAAGAGGGTAGCTTCGAGAAAACCACGCATCCAAAAGAAAAGTAAACTTCAACAAAAACTTCACAACTTTTATGAAAATTATCTCAAGATAGGTCCAAGGCTTGAACTTAAAATATAAGGACAACAATAAACCGGAGCCAGGTATGGCGGTGCATACCTTTAACCCCAGCATTCAAGAGGCAGAGGCAGATATTGGTGAGTTAGAGGCCAGACTGGTCTGTATAGTGAGTCCCAGACCATCTCAGCCTCCCTCCAAAAGTATAAAGCTGTGCCCCAGCTGGTCTGAACTCTGAGATTCCCAATTGTTTTGAGTCTAAGAGTTTGCAGTTATACTGTGTAATGGCAAAATCTATCTCATTACAAAGTTATCAACAACAAAGCCAAGAAAATGTAAGAATATTAAAATGTAAAAGTAGAATAAGCTTAATGGGACCTATGGCTAGGCAGGGGGTTCCCAGCCTGGCTCCCAAATGCAGGCAAAGACGCAGACTGAGGAGAATGTATGCAGTCTGCACTGTTGTCAGAGTCTAGAGAGAGTATGCAGTCTGCACTGTTGTCAGGTTCTAGAATCTAGAGAGAGTATACAGTCTGCACTGTTGTCAGGTTCTAGAATCTAGAGAGAGTATACAGTCTGCACCATTGTCAGGTTCTAGAATCTAGAGAGAGTATACAGTCTGCACCGTTGTCAGGTTCTAGAATCTAGAGAGAGTATACAGTCTGCACCGTTGTCAGGTTCTAGAATCTAGAGTATGCAGTCTGCACCGTTGTCAGGTTCTAGAATCTAGAGAGAGTGTGCAGTCTGCACCGTTGTCAGGTTCTAGAATCTAGAAACAGTATGTAAAACCCAACAGTATGAAAACTCAGAACAATCCTACTAGAAAACAGGCAAGAGGCAAACAGCTCACAAAGCCAGCCCTTTCCGTGGTGCGCTGTGCCTATGTTCCTGTGAGACTGACAAAAATTAAAAAGGCCAAATCCCGATGAGGATGCTGAGAACCTGGACCAGTTCCACACCTCCGGTGGGAATGTCAAATGATATATCACCCTAGACAGTGGTCGGGCGGTTTCTAATAAATACAGACAGGAGCACCATCCAACCATCTGTCGATCTAGACATTTGTCCCTGAGAAATGAAGACTAGCATCCACATGCAGACACCCACGAGAATGTCCTCAGTGGCTGTAGCACTGACAGCGCAGACTGGAGGCAGCCCAGGTGTCCTTCAGCAGATGACTGGTTAACCTAACGGGGGAACGTCTGTGCCACAGAAAACTACCCAGAAGTAAAGAGGAGCAGAACATTGATGTGCATGGAAACTTGAAGAGATCTCTGTGGGACTCAGCTAAATTAAAATAGCCCCACCCCTAAATGATTCCATTTATATAGCATGTTCAAACAAGGTACTTTAGGGCAGGTTAGGGTTGAGGGGGGCAGTCAATGAGCATGGTTATTAAGACACCATCCCTCCGGGCACCTTCTTTCTGCACGTCTAATTTATTGAACTCTATTTTACATACTATCCCTCTTTTGTTTATGAGGTTTGCAAATATTTTCTTAAATTCTGTATTCTGTCTTTTCATCTTTATCCTATGAGTTTCCCTAGAACAATATCTCAGCTATGGCGAGAGACACATGAACCTGGGAAGACGATAAGATTTTTTACACACACATATACAACACATATACACCTGCACACGCACATGCATGCAACATGCACATGCATGTGCACGTGCACATAACACTCAAACAGGCATGCAAAGACACACCATAGGTGCATGAACACACAACACACACACCCGTGCACATGCATACAACACATACACGCACACATGCTCACATGCACATGTGCACATGTGCACACAAGCATATACACATGCACACAAGTTTAAGTAAAACAGAAACTGCAAGTTAGGCTGTATCAATGGCACTATCTGAGCCGTTATATGATACAGCTGGACCTCTGTCCCTGAAGCTTCTGAGGTTTCAGATTCAACTAGCTATGGGTGGGGATTATTTGGGGGAAAAAATTGTCTGAACATAGGAACTGTTCTTTTGTTTTTGTTTTTAGCATTATTTCCTAAACAATATGGTGTCCCGGCTTTTTACATAGGAATTCCATTGTTGTAGGTCCCGTGAGTCAGCTGGAGCTGGTTTTGAGTGTGCAGGGGCGTGCAGAACAAGGTCCCTGCAAATACGGTACATTGCACATGGAGACCTGGGGCCTGGCAGCCATGGAGGTCGACTTCCTTAGGGCAGCGCCTGTGGCTCTGAAGAGAGGATCTGTGAACAGTGTTAGCAGTGGGTGGAACTGAGCCGAGCATGAAAGGGGTCTCTCCCTTAATTATTTCTTGCAGCTACATATAAATCTATAATTACATCAGTAAAAAAAAAAATCAGTTAAAAAAAATAAAGCAAGCATAACTCCGTAATCCTGGAGAAAAGGCCTGTGGTAGGCCCCCTGCTGTCTCCCAGCGGGGTCCTCAGGGCAACCGGCGTCGCAAAGCTCTGTAAGCCACTCCCATTCCAATCCTTGCCCCCTTCAAAGCTCCCTTTGCCCTTCTCCTCCCGTGAGAAAGGAGAGACAATAGTGTCTGTCACTAACTGATCTGAACCGCCCCCAACGCCTTAGCCAGGGAGAGCCAGCAAGGCTAGGCGGAGCCATCAGCCCCAGGGAGAGCTGCTGGGCCTGCTTGCCCTCCTTCCCCAGGTTCAAAGCCCAAGGGAGAGTCTTCAGTTGAGAATGTGTTGAGTTTCCCCCAGAGCTGCCCGCCTCCCTGAGGCCAGAGGTTCTTTATGAGTTGAGATGCAGGCTAATGTACAACAGCTCTGGTATTTACTGGGGAGCGCGGGGTGGATATTCCACTGAAGAGGTAGCCTTGGGCTGAGGGGTGGAGCTCAGTGGCAGAGCACTCCTGTGAAGTCCAGAGCTACAGCCTCACCATGGAAAGAAAGAGAAGGATTTCTTAGCAGAACCGTTTTAGAGTGGCGCATGCACACTCTCTTTAAAGCAACCGGCTGGGACACTAACCTGTGCCTCAGCTGCCCAAGAGTCTGCTTTAACCCCTTCCCCCACACACACTCAACACACACACTTTCTGGTTTGTGCAGGGAAAGAAATAGAAACACCCAGCCAGCCACCCCCACAAAGACCTTAGCCCAGAGAGATTTGTCCAAGAACAGGAAAGGTGGCTCTCAGCACTGAACCACAGTCCCCAGCCACCCCAGACAGGCACATAGCCTAGCTGAAATGCATGCCATGGCCACCCCAGACAGGCACATAGCCTAGCTGAAATCCATGCCATGGCCACCCCAGACAGGCACATAGCCTAGCTGAAATCCATGCCATGGCCAGACAAGCCTGTCTTGTTCGCTCCCTGCCGTTTCACTGTAGGGACCTTATT